>MKEJ01068716.1:0-11648 GCA_001753735.1 Embelia ribes | reverse complement strand
CAGGAGGAGAGAGTAGAATCAGAAGATGGGCTGAAATAGTCATCGATTTCAATCTCTGAATCTTCCCCTTCTTCAGTGCTGAACAACCCACTATTAGACGAAGAGCTCTGTTTTACATTTAGAGATTGTAAAACAGGGAAGAATTTTCGTCCTTTGGTTTCGGATTTGGATGGGTGTTTTTGGGTTTGGTGGAGATTGTTGGGGTTTTGGACGCTTTCGATAACGTCGGTGAGGGTGTTGAAGCGGCACGAAGATGGGAAGAGCCGAGCAAAGCTGTGGCTCGGATGGTTATGGTGCCGGAGGCGGCTGCGGTGGTGGTTCCCCATGGTTGTGTTGTGTAGTTGATTTCATAACTTGGGGAGATATGTATGTATATATACACAAATCAAGTGGACAAATATAAATTGGAAAAATTAAAGAAAGACTACACATGGTGACATGGAATAGGATATAATTTAATATTGTTAGGACGTGGTTTTATTTGGGCAAAGGTATGCTAAATTGGTGATATTAGTCAAGCTACTATAGATTTTGATTGTAACATTTCGTCTTTAAAAAGATGCAAAAATAGTTGATACAGAAAATAAGTCATTTAATTGGGAGGTAAAGGACCCAGTATTAGTTTGGGAATGCTGCAGCTTTTGAAAATACAGTTTTTAAAATTTTATTATAAATAATGGTAGATTAATAAATTCTAAAATTTATTTTGATTTGTAATGTGGCATTTGATAAAGTTTCGCTTTTTATTGTAAAAATAGCAAAAATAAATTTTTATAAGAAATCTAATAATTATAATTAAGGTTATTTGGGTAATAAAAGATAGAAAAAACAAAAGTAGCTTATGAGAGTACACTTAAGTCTATTTCTAAAAGTACCACTAAAAAAAATAGAAACAAATCATTAAAAATAGATATTTAATTTTTACCAAACATTATATGCTATAATTTTCAAAAAATGTAAGTAGAAGTATTTAAAAAAAATTCCAAAGTGGACCTTAAAAAGCACACATACTCAATTCGACATTAAAAAGATGGTGGAGGCAGAATTTTTTAATTTTTACGATCATACTATTTATGTGTCCTTAGTGACCACACCTCCTCGAAGCCACGTAAATTGTTAATATTTATGAATTATTTACTCACTATTTATTGTGGTCGCAGCAGACTCGTGTATTCTCCATATAGCAAGTAAAAAAAAATGGTCAAGCACATTATGAACCACTTTCACATTATTTTTAAAATCACTGAAGTTGTAGTAATTCTATAATTACCATTTTTGGCAAAAGAATAGCAAGATATATATGTGCTTGAGTTGTTTACATCTGCTCTTTGGCATCACAAGTCTTACTATTTTTTGAAAATCTTTATATTGGTTTTATCACATGGGTCCCATGCGTTCTTTGCATATGTGAAAATATCAACTGTGCTATGTTCAAAAGAGAAATACATATATTTAAGTACGGGCTAGGTTCTGCTCGGTCGCTTTAGTCCATTTCTATTCAAACAAACTCGAATCTAGTTATAGACTCTTTCGCTGAAAGGCTATTCATTTAATTTGTTGGATGAAAACTCCAAACAATTAATTTATGAGATAAGAATTCATAGCAAGGGTTCGCATCATTTTATTTACAACAGGGAAAACATATTTATGATCATTCATTTTTTGGTACCATTTTCGAATTAAAAATCCGTTGGACAATATGAAATTGTCAACTTAACACATATAGCTAGGAAGTTTAAAGTTCAAATTTTTTAAACTGATTTTTGGTAACCTAGTCATATGATGATGAATGATATGCTACATGTTCCCAGTTGCGTACTTAACTTTGAGCTAATAGTCGTACAAAAAGTTTTTTTCACTTTTTTGTTCCAAAAAAAAAAAAATTTATTTCGCTTTTAATATTATTCTAGTACATATATATTGCCTAATTTTTCGAAAACTCAAAATAAAGTAGATACGCTTCCTTACCTTAGTTTTAAGAATTTTTTGATAGTGTATAGCTCAATGGAAGTAAAAGATTGCAAAAATAAGTGTCAATAACAAAAGTAACTTTTATTACCCAGACAAAATACTTTAATTACAACTGTCGAATGGTTTACAAGTATCACATAACTTCAATTTAATCATAAAATTAAGTTGCTCCTATTCTTAAATAAATTTGTGTTGTGGCTCTCCTGAATGTATATCGTATGATTTGATCAAACATTTGAAACTCCGTTATTGACCATTCTAGCATAGCCATTGGTCCCATTTAATCTCACACGTTGGTGCCTATTTGTTGTCACATTGATGGTCCACTACCCACTTGTACATACTGCTCGTGTTAGGTTTGATTATCCTCTGATCGCACTATTATTAGGCAAATAATTTACATAGTGAATAGCCCTCTCTTAGTGGGCTAAAATTAGCCGAAAGTAGTATTCACACATTAATTTGTGCGACTGATCAAAACCCTTGACGTTAAGTTTTAAATTATTAACCAACATTTTATTAGGTTTAATTAAATTGAAATTAACACAAGTACCATTGGATTAATTAATGTCTTTACTTCAAACCTTTTAATTATAAATCCTTCCAATAGGATTAATTAATAAAAAAAATAATGTAACCACTATCCTTATTTAGTGTACTTTGAAATTTATATAATTTTATATTTTTAACTTATGCTAGGGGTAAATATAGAAACGTTTAATACTTTAAAATAGTTAAACTCATTTATTGTGTTGGTTATAAAAAGTTGGTTTTCCTCATAATGGACAAAATAAGTTGGATGAAAGGAGTAAAATAATTAAAATAATATGATAAAAAAAAAAACATAATACATACAACCTGCACGTTGCACTGGTTGTGCTCTAGAGTTAGATAATGAAAATTCATAATGCCAAACCTATGCGTAAAAACCTGATGTTGATCTTAGCCAAGATGCTTGTTAAAGACGTCGGCAAGCTGTGACTGCGTATGGGTATAAAGAGGCTCAATCAAATAAGATTGTAACTTATCTTGAGCCAAATGATAGTTTATCTTAATATGCTTAGTATGCTCATGAAACATAGGACTACGAGCAATGTAAAGTGCAAATTGATTGTCGAATAGGGCGCATAGAAAAAACTCCTAACTCACGTAGGAGTACTGTCAACCAAACCAACTCACAGATTGTAGTAGCCGTAGCACGATACTCAGCCTTAGCAGACAATCTAGAAACACCATTCCGCTTCTTGAAATGCAAAAACAAAAGGGCTAGAACACAAGAAAATAAAAAAATCAGTAGTAGAGTGTTGACTCGTACGACAACTGGCCCAATCGGAATTTTTATAAGCGGTAAGACAAAAATCTCAATTCGATGAAAGAAATAAACCATGTATTGGGATTCCATTAATATACCAAAAAATATGGTAAACAACTTGTAAATCAACGTCTGTAGGAGTTTGCATAAACTGGTTGAGGCAATTACAACTTACCATATATTAGGAAGCATAATAGTCAAGTAAATAAGTCGACCAATAAGACATCGATAAACACTCGGGTCTGGTAAAAGGGGCCTATCATCTGCGGGAACACAAAAATTCTATTCCATTGGAAAAGCAGCTAGTCGAGTTCCCAAATGACAAGAATAAACAAGTATGTCCAAAGTGTATTTCCACATATAAAGGAAAATGCCTTCAAATGTATGAGCAACTTCAAGCCCAAGAAATATTTCAAGATACCCAAGCCCTTAATATGAAGACGATCTTCTAGAAATTGTTCAACAACAACAATACTGTTGGGGTAATTTCCAGCAACAAGTATATCATCAATATAAACAAGAATAGCTATAAATGAATTACCCATAATACAAATAAAAAGACAATGATCCGACTGTGGCTTTTGTTATCCAATAGAAAGAAGCAAGGAAGACAGCTTCGAGTACCAATTTTGAGAGGCCGGCTTGAAACCATAAAAAGACTTATGAAGATGACATATGCGAGTTTCCCCCTGTCGTACATAACTAGGAGGCAACGTCATATAAACCTCCTTATCAAGACCACCATACAAAAATGAGTTATATACGTTCAACTGATGTAAGTCCTAATTACGGGCAGCTGTAATGGATAAAAGGCAACAACGGTAACCAATTTGGTTATGGTGCAAAAGTATCTTAAAAGTTCAGAGACATGGGTATATCCTTTAGCCACTAATCATACTTTATAGCTTTCAACTGACCTGTTTGCATGCAATTTAGTCTTATATACTCATTTACAACCAATGGCTTCTTTACCTTGAGGTAAAGGTACCAAGGTCCAAATCTGTTTAGTCTCAAGCGCACAAAACTTAGATACCATGGTTTCATATCAATGTGAATGTTGTACTGCAATATGGTAGAAAGTAGGGTCAGAAATTTGATCAACAACTGTAAGTAATGTAAGATCAACGGAAGAGAAAAACGAATAAGAAAGATAGAAAGAGATAGGATATACCTAAGACAGAAAGAGATAGGATATACCTGCAGGGAGTTGTAGACAAAGTAGCAGTAAGAGCACTAGAATCGTTGGGCATGGTAAGGTAGTTATAGTCAAGTAAATGGAAGGGTCTTTTAGCTGTACATTTGGGATGACCAATCATGGGGATTGGTGGACCCTGGTTAGGCATGCCTGTAAAGGAGACTGGGCCAGGTATGGATGGCTGGTGCTGGTTGGGTGCGACTGGGCCCGGATGGCAATTGGACCGGTTCAGTCATAGTTGTTGGCTCGATTAGGCTGGATTGTTGCAGCTATGAAAGTGCGGCCAACTCAGTTGGGATAGTTGGACTTGGTTGGGATGGCACATAATGGGTAAAAGGTTGTAATGGTAGGAAAGGAAAGGATTAAACTTTGTTTGGCAATGAGTAGAAGCAGCTAAAGGATGCAATGCATTATGAAAAGGAAAAACAGTCACATAAAAGGTTACGTCGTGAGATATTAAGATTTTTTTTATTATCACGATCAAATACACGACAAGCTTTATGAGCAAAAAGATATCCAAGGGATTGGAATTTTTTATGACCATGTTTAAGGGTTTGTGCGTAACACAAACAACAAAAAATGTGGAGGTGATCATAACTAGGTTCCATTTTAAAAAACCGAAAGCATGTGGTTTGACCATTTAAATTGGTACAAGGAGTAAAATTAATTAAGAGCACGGGGCTGAGCACATATTCACCCTAAAACAAAGTGGATAAATTGGGTTGGAAGCGTAAACATCGAGCAACATTTAAAATGTGTTGGAATTTACTTTTCGTTACCGCATTTTGTTGTGGAGTGTTAGCGTATATCAACTTATGTAAAATACCCTGTTCATGATAGAAAGTATGGTTTTAAAAAAAAAGTAAATTTGGAACTTTTATCTGTGTGAACCTATTTAATAGTGCCATCACAGTGAGTACAAATCATAGAAAAAAAGTTTAAAGCAACTTAACATCTCAAATTTATATTTCATTAAAAATACCCAAGTAAGTTATGGAATTTATTCAACAATATTTAAAAAATACTAACAACTGTCAGTAGAAGTAATCGTACAACCAAATCAAATGTTAACATAAATGCGATTAAAAATACAAGGTCTCATAATAGGTAAACGAGTAAAACCTAGCCTAGAATATATGCCCTTTTCACATGTATCATAAATAGTGTTATTATTTGGTAACAAAATAAATTTTGTAATACTATATTTAGATGGGTGACCTAGTCTATGATACCAAAGCTTAAATGAAGGGGTAACTGATAAGGCAGTAGTATCTTCAACAGGATTGCAAAAATAGAGTTGTCATGCCAACCACTGACTACAATCTCTGTCCTAAAGGTAGCATCATCGAAATACATGAATCAATATAATAATAAGGTTAAGATATTTAGTAAGTTGGCTAATGGACAAAAGATTATATTTAAAATTGAAAAAGTATAAAACATTATGCAAGGTAATAAGAGGAGATAAGCAAACAGAGCCAATGGCTCGGACATGTATTGGGGAACTAGTGGCAACATTCATAGACTTTGGATGTCATCCTTCAAGCCGAGTGTCTATAGTGGTAAGAGGGCAATAAGACATATATTGCGATGCACCTGTGTCACTGATCCATAAATTGCGAAAAGTAAAACTAAGAGGAGTTATACCAACAAAAGAGGTAGTTGGTGCAAAACTGAATGGTACAACATCATTAGTATTAGCAAAAGAAAATGAAATTGTGGGGTTACGAGAAGTGGCTCACTTGGCACGATGACGTGCAATATCATCAAATGTAAATATTTGGCCAGTCTACAGCCTCACGTATATGACTTGTCCCATCACAAATATCACAAGAGGCATTAGAAGCAATATTAGCTAGCGAAAAAATATGAGTACCTCCAAGATGTGAGTTGGCTTGATTATTAATCAGACCTCTGCACATCAAATCACTACGTGTTGAGTCACCAAGAGGTGGCTAGGCAGGCTAGATTGGGCCTGACTGGCGGTTGCCTGAGGCTAACTAAGGGTTGTGGCCTTGCTAGTTACTCCCCCTCAGTTGGTTCAACTAGCCATGGTCTCCTATGGACCCCCGCTATACTAACACATCACCTGTAGCCTTTTATGAAACCAAATTCACCTCGCAATGCAATTCATCATTATGGACTATTGAATATACCTTAGACAATTCAGGTGAAGGAACAGTAGAAAGTTCAAACTACGAATATTGTGAAAAGAATCATTTAACCAACCAAAAACTTGAAACTTTTACGATTGGATATCTTCTTAGCTATAGATTTATATAAGGCACAAGTGCATTTGTTGCAAGTACAAACCTCAGTATTATCAAGCAGTACCAATTGTTCTCACTTTTCAATGAGTTTATTATAGTATTGAGTAACAATATAGGTTCCTTGACCCAATTCTCCTATCTCTAATTCAATCCGATAAATCTCAGCACTATTATCGTAGGTAAAACGAGTACATATTTCAATCCACCATTGATAAGTTATATTGCAGTAAGTAAGGCTAGGAAAAAGTGTATCATCAATACAATTAAGTAACCAACATAAGACCGTATTACTACATACATCCTATGTTTCAGGCAAAACCAAATCAGTTTTAGGGCGCTTTAAACTACCAGTAACAAAGCCAAGTTTATTCCTCGTATTAAGTGCCTGTTTCATATTACACTGCCAAGTATAATAATTATTTCCATTGAATGAAGTAGGAACCAAGATCAAATTAGAGTGGTCTACCAGATGTAAATATTAGGGAGATTAGGAATGTATCACCATGGGAGAGTTAGAATCAACAACAACATCAAATTTATATGAGGCATTGTCAGATTTCGCAGGTGTTTTATCACCCATAACGGTATAAAAAATTGATGTGTTTTATCACCCATAACGGTATAAAAAATTGATAAAACAAACACAAATAGAGGCGCACCTATGAATTGGATGGGGGCGGGAGGTGGGTGGATGACTGTTGGTAGCGGGACAGTTATAGGTAGTAATAGCAGCTTGAAGCGACACCGGCAATAGCGGGATGGCTGGGTGATAACTGGCAACTCACCTAGTAGCATGTGGCAAGCCGATGGCTGTTGGTAGGGGGTTGTCGCTTGCAGGAGGTAGTAACAGCTCCAGACAACTGGGGTGGTGGCAGGCTGGCTAGGGGTAGTGTCTCTAGTCAACGGCAGCTGCAGCGGGACTACCGCTTGGATTGGCAGCAGCAACTCCGATGAAAATGGGAAAAAATTAAGGTTGCAGCTTGTATCATCAGGTAGAAAAGGAAAATATGGTTTAAGTTAAAAGCTATGATGCCATTTCAATAAAATAAAAGAAGCCAAAATATAACTTATATTACTGAATGAATAAAATATGATACAATGTTCTCTTATATAGAGTTGTGCAAGGGCTAACCAAATAAATATAAATAATAAAAAAGGACAAACTATGTAAAGTTGAAATCTTTCTCAAATGAATTAGTAGCAATGCTTTACAATAATGACAAGTTGATTTTGCATTTTCGTATTACTCGATCATGCTGATCATTGAATTCAATTTCATAATCTCATGATTTCTTTTATAAACTTTAATTAATGGGTTGATCACAAATATATCATGGAAACTTTATTAACTTGATTTTCTAATCGATCAAGAAAATGATGAAAATGAACTTGGATTTCATGTAAATAGCTTTGCAAAACTAGCTCAAAATTAAAGTTTGTAGGTGACTTTTGAAATGAAATTCCATGATAGGTTGCCGGTCGTCTTTATCCTCGTTATCATATTTAACTTAAAAAAAATCAAATATATTTTTGGAAATATAATGATCTTAAGATCAAGTTGTGCTTTGCATTATGCCTAGAAATGCATATTGTTCACACCCAAAGGGCTATCATTGCATTGTTCAAAAGCAAATCTTTCTTCTACTTCTATGGATTCCTAGTGGGTGCATATGTAATTGAATCACTTTTACGAAATTTAATCCAAAATTTAGAATTAAATTATTTTTCAATCACAAATTCACAATGAAAAGAGATGGCAATTTTGAAATTTTGACTTCATATATATTTAAAAAAAATAATAATAAGTAGCTACAAAGGCAAGTGGGTATATAGATGTACCTTTCAAGCTTGCAAGAGAGTCGAAAATAACCATATTGCCTTCCCACAAAATTTAAATGCTAGGTATTGTGCTATTTAATGGCTTTACCATCTGTATAATATTTCTCTTAGAAAACCACAAAATTGAACTAAATTAGTGCATATTACAACAAATTAATTACAAAATTTACTTGTTTCCAAAGTACTTTTCATATCAGAAATTGCACTGCTTATCAAAAGAAAACAAAAATTTATTAACGAAAATTAGGGCATAAAAAAAAAAGTCAATGCATACCAAACTCGTCTAAACAAATAGTAGAAGTGAAAAAGCATACGAGTATCATATAATGTATAAGAAAATAAAATTTACTTCCATTATTGGAGTACCAGGACTTTGATATATAATGGATTCAGTAGTAGATATATGACTTAGCTAAATGAGCTATATCACCTTCCATAATTTTTTAGCATAGATTTTTTATTTTTAATTTTACCGTCAAAATTTTAGTAATTTAATTTTTTTTCACATAGTTTCAGTACCCTACAAATTTTTAATTTTCTATACCATGAGTATGTCCCAAGCTGGATTTAAATAGTTTATAACTCAAAGTGAAAAGAAATTGCAGAAACCCAAATTCGAATCATCCTGATCATATAACAGAGATCAATTGCAAAAAATAATACATATAGATTCTTATTTATGCCAGGGTTTTCTTGAAATTGACAAAGTCCTAGCAAATGAATCAAAATTTTCACAAAATTATACACATTGATTTATTATAAATGATACACTATACCTAAATAGCTAAAATATTAATTTATTTGCAAGAAAAAAAATTAAAAACTGAATCAAAAAATAAAAAACCTTAGGAAAATTGAATCCATACTTTAGTTAAATAGATTATTAGCTAATTCGCTCCAATTTATCCAAAAAGAGTTTGAAATAGAAAGAAATTGAATTTGTAAATATATCTATGTATTTGTGTTCTAATTAATTTGGGAGCTTGTTTTAATCTGTGCGTGTATTTGGGACATATGTTCTTATAGGTTTAATATTGATAATTTTGTAGTAATCTCCACTTAATCTTTTGAACAAGTTTGGTGATGTGTACAGGAGAATTAGATAAATAGTTGATCGGGTATAGAATTTAGCATCTTACATCACTATCCCTCGATTTATAATTTAATAATTATAAATAAAGGGTATTTTTTAATGTAAAAAGGGGGATACTTTTGAGAGATTCGTACTTCTCTTTATAAAAAGTGATAACTATGTTAAATATTTCATGCACAGTTTATCGTACATCTAATTTATTTGTAACAAAAGCTGCTATATTTAAAAATGTAAATTGATTAATTTTAATTTACATATTTAACGTCTCTATAAAAACTACCAAATTCACAAAATGTTTCATACATATTTTCTTCTAAATTTGTCCTTCATCTTATTTTTTTTTTTAACAAAAACCATCACACCCAAAATTGTAAATTAATTAATTCCTATTTTGAAGAGATAATATTATATCTTTGAAAATTTAGATTGATCATTATCACAAAAATAAAACTTAACCAATTTAAAATAAAAATATCAAAACTTAAGTAATTATAGTTTATAATTGCTTACATATTACAAAACTAAACAAAATATTTAAATATCATATCAATTATGAAGAGTACAAATTAGTACCACAAGTCTACAGAGATATCTCAAAATTTTAAGTATCAAAATTCCTATATGATTTATATTTAAAATTTCGATAAATGATGATTAAAAATTTTCTATTTTTATTAAAATTTATTTGAAATAATTTTATATTTTTTATTCATATTTTAGTATGTAATATTTTGTTAAATAGTACTGCCAAATCTACCAAATATTTCATACACTTTTTATTCTAAGTTTGACATTCATCTTGTTTAATTGTAACCAAAACCACTATACCCAAAATTTTAAACTAATTAATTTTAACTTGTATATTTTTTAATCAAAAGATAATACTTTATCTTTAAAAATTTTAATTTATAATTATCAAAAAATAAAATTTAAATAATTTAAAATAAAAATATTAAAACTTAAGTAATTATAATTATTCACGTATCTACACTTAATAATGGAGAAAATTGGTCTTTTGGCTACCAAACAACTGTGGCCGGCCATTTATATATTCATTTGTACAAATCTTTTCATATCAAAATCATAACTTGATAACAAAAATAAGGAAAGATATAAACTATAATTGGTTACAAATAAATGTACAATTTTTATTTAGTCACATGGGATAATGTTGCCACATCATCTTCCTATAATGGTACGTTAATATTATCAAATTTGACAAAATATTTTAATATCATATTAATTATTAAGAGTAAAAATTAGTGATATGAGTTTACAAATATATCTCGAAATTTCTATACAGTGCATAATTAAAATTCTAATAAATTATAATTAAAATATTTCCATTTTTTTTAAAAATTATTCGAAATAATTTTAGTTTTATTCTAATAAATTATAATTAAAATATTTCCATTTTTTAAAAAAATTATTCGAAATAATTTTAGTTTTTACTCTTATCTTGATATGCAGCATTTTGTTAAATAATACCACATCCATTACTTTTTAATTATACTTTAGGTTGGAGCACATTACTAAAAAAAATCTTTATTTGTCTTCACATTTTACTGTTTTGTCTTTGTTAGTGTGTGAAAATAAATTGAATGGAGGAAAATTTTGGATGTTCAAAAGTTTGACACGGGTTCACATTTAACGATTAACTTTTGTGCTTACGTATAATAATTTTATAGATTATTATAATGATTAACGTTATTAATGTTATGTGGTTGTGTGTTTAGAATGCTAATACACCAATAAATATTAATTAGTTAGTTACTTATTTCATTTTTTAAATCGCTATAGCTGAGCTATATACAATTTGTAGAAAATTCAAAGAATTATGTTTCGGGATAAAATATTTCAAGAAATAGGGAACTCAATTAAAATAAACATCCATTTTAAGCCTTAAAAATCCCAATTTGCTTTTATACACACAATGGCATAGTAAAAATTTAGCTTTTTTTTTTTTTT
>MKEJ01068703.1:0-10168 GCA_001753735.1 Embelia ribes | reverse complement strand
AAATATTATAACCATAACAGCTAGTCCATCAGCTAGTGTACTTCCCTCTTATAACCAAGAAATTGCTAGTTTGAACATTACTAGCTGAACTTGTTTTCCCCTTTTTCCTCCTCTTTGACTCCATACTTGTTTTCTCTTTCTTTGTTCGTGCTTCTCAAAAGGGTAAACTGGCTCTTACAAGTTTTTGTTCTAATACAATAAATCTATGGAGTTATGTTTTCATTTTTTTTATATTCTATAATTGAAAATTTTTAATTTAAACCTTCTTAGTATTCTTATAAATAAGTGTATGATTTGTTATTTATACTTCTCTTTTTTACAATAACTTGTTTACCATATGATAAACAATTAACTATAAATTTGTTTGTGTTACAAAATTATCTAATTATTTGATAAAAATTAATGTGACTTTTTAATCGATAAATTTTATATGCTACATGACAATTTTGACCCCCTTTCTTAAATTTCTGTATTCGCCCCCGGTGAAAATCCCAATATAATAATATTTTTAAAAGTAATCTCGATTAGGATGATAAAATAATATTTTTAGAAGTAATGTTGATTAGGATAATATGTTAAAAATGTATGAAGAATCTTAGAATGGTAAAAATAAAATTATAAAAGTATTTATTTTCTAGAAATATTTTGATTCTTAGATATAATTTTAATAATTTTATTATATAATATTAAAAATTTTACGCAGAGATATATATTTATAAATTGGTGTTGTGATTAATCTTATAGAAAATTTAATTTAATAATTTATATTATGGTAAGTGACTGCTCCTAAAATGTGCAGATAATAATACTAGCACATGCACTAGGGACGGTGTACTTTTACCGGTAAAGTATTGAGTTTATCAATCTCATGAACTCCTATTGATTAGGGATGTCTTAAGAAATCTCCAACACACAATTTATTATTAAATATTTAATCGGTTTATTTATATTACTTATTACTCCTATTTTTTTTTTAAGTTTTTGTTGAGTTGAGTTGGGAAAATTAAATTAACAGTAAAACAACAAAAACAAAATAATAGTATTAATTACGACCTTGCCTAAATAGAAAATCTAATGAATTAACTCAATCTCCTTTATTATCCTAATTAATGAGTTCTAAAATATTGTTAATCTAGAAAATTACTTATGTGTATAAATCTAGTTTATTTCAACTTAGTGTGTTATCGGTGATTGTCATACACCATAACTACATCTAGGTGATTTGTAAGGTACTCAGACGGTTAAAACTCTTAGATTTTAGACTAATTCAATTATTAGATTATGTTTATGAAAACATACTCATCAATTATGATTAGTTTGAATTCGTTAAATCATCTTCATCGTATGGCAACAAAATAAACTAGCCCAGCATAATTACAATGAACATAATAAAATGAATAACAACTAATAAAAAAAATACAAATATGTAAATAAGATGATCAATAATAAATAATGAGAAAATAATTGAAAAAAACTCACAAAATTGTATTGAAAAGAATAAAATAGAAGAGGGATCTTGAGAGGCAACATCCAAAGTTAAATAAGAGAAATAACGAATGACTATATAGTAAATTAGTGTTGGAACAACCATTTTATGTCTTTTTACTAATTAGGATTACAAAAATATCATTAATGAAATATTTCCTAATCAGATTCGGAATAAAAATAATGATATAAATCAAGTGTTGCACTTTTATCTCTCGCGGTTGACTAGTCAACAGTACTGCACTTCTTCATGAAAAAATTCATAACTCGTAGAAATTTCGGAATTTAGCTCTGTTGGAACTGTTAAAAAGATAATTCAATGAAATTTCCAACAATACCAAATTTGATACCAGAATCTGATCCAAAACTTTTCAGAAATTCAACACAATTCATACATTTGGTTCTCGAAACACTTTCAACGAATGAATAATTAAATTGCTAACTTAGTACTTTGTAAAACTCATTTCTTGACACTTTAAACCTCAAACCAATGTCGAAACATAATGATTGATATCATATCTCACAAAAATTTACTTATCGGCTTTAAATCATCACATTTAGTATCATAACCTTTAATTAACATAAAAACATGTAATATCGAAATATAACAAGTTCTATATGCTAAATCGCTATATAAATACATTAAAAGTTTAATTATATGTATTTAATTTATACACTTTCATAATCTAATCAAAATACTTTGTAGATTTTGTACTTTTTATAGAATAGTTAAATTTATATAAGAGTAACATGGGCAAATGGGGACAACGAGATTCACATCTTTACCATCCCAAGTAATAAACGACTACTAACTCAAGGCGGGAAAATAAGAAAGCCTATATATCGAACTTTTAACACGGGCCAAATTAAAGTCTACATTTATAGGGCTCACTCTACGTTGGATGCTTTGAACTGTAGAATCGGGCCTAGTACCAATCCAATAACGTAAAGCATTTTAATGTGGGCTTGATCCCATCAAGATCAAATATCAAAAATACCTTGACATTTTCTAGATCAAGCTAATTAATTACTACTTGGGTTAGGATACGATAGTTATAAACAGTAATATACGAATATGTTTGAATTAAATAAGATTACAGTCAAATATTATAAAATATAATCAGAAATAATGAAATCGATATAAAGTTAGAATTCAACACTAGATGATTCTATTTAGTGATTAGCTATTGTAAGAATATTTGCTTCAGATTCCCTAAACCTTGCATATTTTAGTTAACTAAAAGGTAGCAAATATTACTTTTTGATTTTGCATATTAACTAGTGATTATTTAAAATAAAAAAAATATCTAGAACGATTCTTTAAATTTAAATAACTACAATTCATTCCATAAACATATAAAACTAATATATTCTCTCTCAAATCACATCATTTCACTATTATTTGTATTTAAAAAGTTACCATGTCCTCTCTCAATTCACTCATCTATTATTAATTAAAAATAAAATACAATATAAGTATTTAAAATAATTAAATAGCAATTGTAAATTGAATTTTAAATATAACATTTAAAAATAATTATTCAGCTTAAAACAACTAAATACGACATATAAATTAATACTTTAGGTATATAGAAAATAATTTAAATATTTAAAAAATAAATAATTATAATTTTTATTAGCATTTATGAAGAAATATTATTTTTAAAATTATATAATAAACATTCAGATATCAATTTCTTGGTAAGGTTTCTAGGAAGTACTTGAGAAATCAATTTCTAGAAAACCATTCAGATATGCTAAAAAATTAATACTCCAATAACAAAATTCCCTGAAATAAGCCATTTGATTGGGTCATGTAATTGACCTCATGAAGTCTAAGGCAAAAAATAAAATGAAAGTAAAAACCATGCAGACGAATTACACTATGATGAGAATATGCCTACTCCATTAAGACAACCTTTTAAATTATTAGAGCTATTTTATTCAAAACTATGATTATGAATTGACTCTCCATTATCTAAAGCAAATTCCCCATTTCTTTATTTAACATAAAAAAATTCCCCTAAAAAAGGGTTTAGGAGAGAATAACCTGCTCTTTTGTGATGTGGCCAACCGCAGCATCAAAATAGAACTCATGTGCTATCAAAATTAGCAATCTTCATCAAACCCTCGCAGACTACGATCCGTAACATCGATCATACTTAGTCACCTGTACATGTTGGTAGTTAATCTTATGTCAATATCAAAGCAAGAAACGAGGCTTGAAAATATTTGAAATAATAGAATGTGCGGAAAGAATTAATAGATTGGCACAAAACTCAACAGGAAAAGAATAAAAAAATTACAGTTTCGTTTACCACGCACAGATTTAAAATCTCAGGATGCTCCGTTTTCGAATTCTTCACCAGTTAAATATGAACTTGAATTACAGATTCGGAGAAAGGGAAAATGTGTTGAAATATGCTATGTAGTAAAACCAGAATCTACATAAGCTATCACAAAATCTATTCATTTTTTCCCTAAAGTCTTGGCATTGTCATCTACCTAAAATTTCCATCTTCCTATCATCAATCAGCAGCTAATGCCCAAAAAAGTGAGCACCTTTGCTTTTGCACTTCATCATCAAGGAACCCTATCCAATTAAGATTCCATAGTCACCAACTCTCTTTGGCACCATTGTTGTAAGCAATAGCTTTTCCATTTGTTTTTAGAATAAGGCTATACAACAGTTTTCACCAAAATCACTAATATTCATGCAAATCACAAATTTGTATGCGCATTTCCAAATGGCATACACCTCCATAACAAATTTTAAAACTTACCAACCCAATGCATAATTGTATTCCGAAAGAGAAATCTAATATAGATGAGTAATATCTACATGCTATTGCTACTATTAGAACTGTCAGCCTCCAATTTTATGTTCCAAACAATACCTTTTTGTCATGAAAAATTAAAAGAGGATAAGGTAGGCTTACTCAGACGTCGACATCAAGGAAACTTGATATAATTACCTCATATATGCAATGATAACCTATAGAAGGTTAACCCGACCGTACTACATTTTATAGCATATGTTACGTACTACATCTTGTTTTCGTTCTACATCTCGGAAACATCTGCATTCTGGGTAACATACATCACAGCTATAGTCATTTTTAAGTGAAGAGACCACTTCAGCAGTATAGGTTATACTCAACGCACTCTTTGTTCTTGCTCAACCTTCAATACTAAGTACTGGACAGCCATATTTTTAAAGCCCTAGTCTCACATCATTTCAGATTTTTATTGAAGTTACATAGTGTACAATCACTTTGAATTCAACTCCAGAAATCCATGTAATTCTAAAGTGCATACTCAAGAATCCCTAATTTTACATCATCAACTCCTTCCGTTTCACGAAATAAGACAATACAACATAGAATAACATACATCACAGTACGTCCGTTCGTATATATCTAGTTAATATGTGCATAACTACAGCAAAAGCTACACAACAAAAAATAACTTAGCTAGCGAACATAACCGTGGTCATGAATCCAATATCGATATCTTAATCCATCTTGATAAATGTTCATGAAACAACAGATGTATGTTGAACAGTTGAACCCACAATCAAATGATTCCCAAGTCATTATATAACACCATAATCCAACTTTGGGTTTATTAGGTTGCAGCATTTAACTAAACAAGCAAAAGAGTTTTGCTTAAAATATAAAAGTTGAACAGACAAACACATATTAGCTTTCAAGAAAAAAGACGAAAAAATTTGAGTTGAAAATTTGTAACCAAATAAACCCTTTTTGCAATTGGGATTTCAGCAAGAGTATTAGTGACGAATACAACAAACACAAAAAAATTACATAAGGTAGGACCGTACTAATTATACACAAAGAGAGAGACTTTCTTCGGCATTTCAATTATTAAGCAATATTTAGTGAGCAAAATCATTTGATCAAATGCTAATAGTCAACATGTTGTCTTTTATTCTAATAGTTGGTTCTGAGGTCTTTACACTTAGACTCCAAATTCCAACACCATGAAAAAGCAAAGATTAGAAATGAAAACCATGAAACACGTGGCCAAAAACGATTTTGAATTAAAATTTCGAGCTTCTTTAGTTTCTCAGTAAAGCATAAAGCACAAAGTTAACAAAGAAACTAAAACCATTATATTAGCAAAATATTCGATCAAAAACTCAGGTTTCAAGAGTAAGTTTCTACATTCTACACATAAAATGGTTGTTTACATGCGCTCATCTTACTTAAGAAACAAAATCTAAAAGTCGATTATACTCCCAACCGCAGCTATACCTCAACTAAGCAGGTATTTGCTCTCATTCGTTTTCAGAAGCAAGGTTAATTAAAGAGAGCAATATATCAAAGTGTCTTAAGTAGGGGGTGGACGTGAGTTGAACTCTTTGTGACTATTTGTATTCTACTAAACTCAAGTACCCATTGAATCAAGTATAGTTTTATGCTAAACTCGAGCTCAAGGATTAAAATATTCGCATTGTTGGTTTGCGAGTAGCCCTGTTAAGTACATATGTAAATATATTATATTTACCTGTAAATATATTTGTTTGATAGAAAAGGGGAAAAAGAATTTTCGACCTGAACTCGAGTCAAGTTCTAGAATTACATTTTCAATCGAGTTGAGAACACAAGCTCAAACTTAACCCTAAACTCGAGTCAGCTCCAGCTTGAGTAGGGTTCTTTCCATTAGAGTCCGCTAGTTGCGACCCTTGCACTCTTTTAAGTGATGAGACAATGGATAGTGGCTTAGGATCAGATGCAATCTACAGGGACTACCTATCCGTATAAAGGGTCTGAAAATGGATGTGATTCTCTTCCCTTTGTTAATGGGGGCATCAACATAAAGCCTCTTTACACATAGATATGCTCTCCCTCTCTCTCCCCCACTAGAGTACAGTACTGCATGAACCTCCTTTTACCCCCCTCAATCATGCCATTTATAAACTTCTCCCCTTCCTCACCTCTGCAACAACAAAAAACTTATTTCATTTCCTCATAAAATTTATAAAAACAACCTCACATGGCTTTCCACAACAGTTTTCTTGTTTTCTTGCTATTGCTACTTCCTTTTCTAAACTCTACTCATCAAACTCCAACAACCAGCCAATCCCAATTCTTCACTCTCCTCAACAACTCCCTCAAAGGAAACCTCTTCTCATACTGGAACTTGGCTATACCAGCCTCATTTTGCAACTACACAGGAGTTAGTTGTGACAAACAAGGCTTTGCCACGAAAATCGACTTCACTGGCTGGTCCTTGTCTGGCCATTTTCCCGAAAACATCTGCTCTTATCTCCCACGGCTTCGCATCCTTCGCCTTAGTCACAACAATTTCCGCTCGAATTTCCCTGCCGGTGTCACCAACTGCTCTCTTCTGGAAGAACTAAGCTTGAACTCGGCTTATTTCTCGGGTACTTTACCAGATTTTTCACCCATGTCCTCTCTCAGAGTACTTGACCTCTCGTATAATTATTTTTCCGGGGATTTTCCTATCTCGGTCACGAACCTGAGCAATCTCGAGGACCTCAATTTCAATGAGAATGGTCTGTTCAATTTGTGGAAGCTTCCGGAAGATATCTCACAGCTAACCAAGCTCAAAACCATGGTCTTAACCACGTGTATGCTGAACGGTTTTATTCCGAGATCGATAGGGAACATGACGGAGCTCGTTGATTTGGAATTGAGCGGAAATTTCTTGGTTGGTCGAATCCCAAAAGAGTTTGGGTTTCTGAAAAATTTGAAGCAGCTCGAGCTTTACTATAATCAACTCGACGGGGAAATCCCAGAAGAGCTCGGTAACCTAACAGAGCTTGCCGATTTGGATATATCAGTGAATAAGTTATCGGGGAACATTCCAAGATCTATTTGCAAGCTTCCAAAGCTCCAAGTCTTGCAGTTTTACAATAATACCCTCACCGGGCAAATTCCCGAGGTGATTGCGAACTCAACAACTCTGACAACGCTGTCGCTTTATGACAATTTGCTGTCAGGGGAGATCCCACGTGGGCTGGGAAGATTGTGTCCGTTAAATCTTCTGGAGCTGTCTGAGAATCGATTGACAGGAAACTTACCGACAGAGGCATGTAATTTAGGTAAATTGCAGTACTATTTAGTCCTAGGTAACATGTTTTCAGGAGAAGTGCCTCGAAATTACGAAAAGTGCGGGTCTCTGTTGCGTTTTCGAGTTAATAATAATCGCTTGGAGGGTTTAGTACCCGATGGGCTTTTTGCTCTTCCCCATGTTTCAATCATCGATTTGAGTAGCAACCGTTTGAACGGTTCAATTTCCAATAACATTGGAAATGCTCGAAATCTGTCAGAACTTTTCATGCAAAGCAACATGATCTCAGGTGTTCTTCCAAGAGAAATCTCTCAGGCTGTTAATCTGGTGAAAATTGATTTAAGCAATAATCTTCTATTTGGTCCGATACCTTCAGAAATCGGAAACTTGAGGAAGCTCAATGTATTGATGTTGCAAGGTAATAAGCTTAATTCCACAATACCTGATTCACTTTCTTCACTAAAATCTCTCAATGTCCTTGACCTCTCAAACAATCAGTTGATGGGGGAAATCCCACTTTCTCTCATCGCACTTCTACCGAATTCGATGAACTTTTCTGATAATCTTCTCACGGGTCCAATCCCCGACTCATTCATTAAAGGAGGTTTAATAGAAAGTTTCTCTGGTAATCCAGGTCTTTGTGTCACTAGCTACCTTAATTCATCCGGCCAAAATTTTCCTATCTGTGCACAATATTACAATAGAAAGAAAGTGAATTGTGTTTGGGTGATCGGGATCTCGGTGGGATTCATTATCATTGGCTTTGTTTTGTTCCTCAAGCGTTGGTTTAGTAAAGAAGACTCCACCTCAGCAAATGATGACACCTCCTCATCCTCGTTTTTCTCATACGACATAAAGAGCTTCCACAAAATAAATTTCAACCAACATGAGATTGTAGACACTATGGTCGATAAGAATATAGTGGGGCATGGGGGTTCGGGGACAGTGTACAGAATTGAACTAAGCAATGGGGAAGTTGTCGCGGTAAAAAAGCTTTGGACTCGAAAAACAAAAGATTTTGTCTCTGAAGATCAAGTCCTTCTGAACAAGGAGATGAAAACGGAGGTTGATACTTTGGGAAGCATAAG
This sequence comes from Embelia ribes, assembly GCA_001753735.1. Taxonomy (NCBI): domain Eukaryota; kingdom Viridiplantae; phylum Streptophyta; class Magnoliopsida; order Ericales; family Primulaceae; genus Embelia; species Embelia ribes. Next base: position 1,538 of record MKEJ01068703.1, on the reverse strand, counting down.
GCATAAGAATATAGTTAAGCTGTACAGCTACTTTACGAGCTTGAATTGCAACTTATTGGTTTATGAGTACATGCCTAACGGGAACTTGTGGGATGCACTCCACAGAGGCAAGATTGTTCTAGATTGGCCTACACGTCATCATATTGGGCTGGGGGTTGCTCAGGGTCTAGCGTATCTTCACCATGATTTGAAACCTTCGATCATTCACAGGGATATCAAGTCGACAAATATTTTGCTCGATATTAACTATCAGCCCAAGGTTGCAGATTTTGGCATAGCCAAAGTTTTGCAAGCAAGGGGAGGGAAAGATTCAAGTACAACTGTGATTGCAGGGACATATGGCTATTTGGCCCCCGGTAATTTCTTGATCCCACTCGAATCTAATTTATTTACACGTGTTCTAATATAAGTTGGAAACTAATCAAAGTTAAATTTGAATTTTGAAGTTGCAAATTGTATAGAGAATATATCCTATTAAATGATAGAAATACTAAAGCATGATAAATTGAATGATAAATAAATGCCATCTTAGTTATATTTAGGTGATCAAGCACATAGGTGCACAGCTAACTCTATACTTTACGAGACTCTGAAATTCATAACCCTGAGTTTTTACTAAGTATATATAGTGCTTGATAGAAATACTAACGCATATTGAATTGGACGATAAATAAGTGTCTATCCTAGTCCTATTTAGGTGACCGAGCATTTGGACACAAAGCTATTCGATACTTTATGAGACTCTAATATACATAATCATGAGTTGTAACTAAGAATATATAGTGCTTGATACCCAAGTAGTTCAGCTGTCAATCTTCATGTCTCTAGTTAGTTACTACTGTAAGAAATTATGGAGGAAAAAAAGGTGAATAAAACCGAAATTTCAACTATATTGTCAATTTTGTATGATACAGCTCTGATATATTGTGCTTTATATGCAAATACTACAATAATTCTGTACAAGTCTGTGACTGTGTATTAAACCAGATACTTAATGGATAAAAAACTTCCACATCGCAAATTCAACTATATCGGTTCATGAGGCTATGATATATATTATCAGCTTAGTAATGAATCATTTGTTTAAAATATCGTTTGTGACAGAATATGCATATTCTTCAAAGGCAACGACCAAGTGTGACGTGTATAGTTTTGGAGTAGTGCTGATGGAACTCATAACGGGAAGGAAGCCGTTGGAGGCAGAATTTGGAGAAAACAAAAACATTATATATTGGGTTTCAGCCAAAGTTGAGACCAAGGAAGGAGCTATTGAGGTTTTAGACAAACGAGTATCGGGTTCGTTCCAGGAAGAAATGATTAAGGTGCTCAAAATCGCTATTCGTTGCACATATAAGGCTCCAGCTAATCGTCCAAACATGAACGAGGTTGTACAGTTACTAAATGATGCAGACCCGTGCAAGTTCGAAAGTTACAAGTCGTGGAACAAGACCAAAGAGACTGCCAATGCCATTAAGCCAAAGGATCCATATGATTGAACGATACTCTCTCCAGTTGGCTTTAATGTATAAAAGAATTAG
>MKEJ01068690.1:0-12367 GCA_001753735.1 Embelia ribes | reverse complement strand
AATATATCGTTTTGAAGCCCTTGCGGCATACTTGAAAACTCATATGATAGTTTAATCAATCGAGATGTCTTGCATCTCCGAATTTGCCCTCAATAGTTGATGTGACAACTTGTTTGAACAAGACATTTTTTCCCAACAATTAATACTTTAATTTTTTTTCATGCATTTATCACTTCAATTTTAAAATTTCAATAATATGAATAAACTCTTATTTTTCTCATAATTTAAAGAAGAGATGGTGAATTCAAATCCAAAATCATAAAAGGATCTCTAGGATAGAAAAACATAGGAGAACTATTGCTTTAATTCTATTGGCACTAAATTCATAAAAAAAATTTAATAGATTAAAGGAAAAAAAAATCAAATCAAAGAGAAAGAACGGTGTGTGAATGCTCTATATAAACGTATAAGAGCACCAAAGTCTCGTGCTCTTTTGAAAATATTTTCCGTAGGAATTGGACGTAAGTTATTTTCCCATCTTTTCCAAATGATATGGAAAGGATAAAATTCAGTTTTCCCTAAATTTATTTTTTCCCATCATTTTCCGTTGAAAACAAATGGAGCCGAATAAATTCAAGATGCTAGAAAATTGGTGCTAGTTAACTGGTATTTTCATAACGTTACGGATAATTTGTTGCAAAAACAATTTGGCATAAATGGCAATGAATATATAAACTGCGCTGAGCCAAAGTGTAATTTTCCAAATCGGAATTGTAAAATTCTATTTACCCGAAATTAAAAAGGGGCCATTGGCTTAATTGTACTTCCGCATAATATTCACGTTTCAACAGTTCCCCGTGCAATCACCACCCGTATAAATCTCTGAGTTTTTTTTGCCTATTATAGTGCGTTTTTAGTATATAAAAATTAACGTCGTTATTAATTTTATCCAATTGTACCGTTAATATGGGATCCATATAAATGTAAAAAAAATGTATTAATAAAATATATTTTTTAATGAGATAGGTTAGTTTAAGAATAAAATTTAATTGCTAGCTTAGAGTGAAAAATAATCTGTAAAACTAAGACAAAAACTCAATCTCTTTTCCTACTTTCCTCTTCGGTTATTTTAGGGTTAATTAATAATACTTCTTCCTCTCTCTCTCTCTCTCTCTCTCTCTCTCTCTATATATATATATATATATATATACACACGTGTTTCTTTCTCTCCAGACGTTTAAAGCCCTGAATTAGGTGCTACATTGTCTCTAATTTTTGCTTGTATTAGAGTTCTACTTTAGGGCTTTTATCAGTGATGGATGTACTAGTTTGCTGAGAGGGGCTCTAGTCCTTCACTAATTTTTCAGTATCAAATTTAATGTTGTTAAATTTGTTTGTTTTGTAATTTTAGTGTTCAATTTTTAGCAAATTTTTTTTTAATGTAATTTCAGCAGCTCCATAAATCCTCCCCCCCGGGCTTTGAGCTTGTATCTAAATTATTATATAATTTGCTATCTATATTTGCTTTAGGAACTTAAATAAGTAATAAACAATGGCTGAACCACTAGCTATATCAACCTATTTAGAACACCTTGATTCGAAGAAGAACACTCTTCGGATGGCGATTTTGAGGTTAGCGGTCGAGTGGAAGGATCTAGACGAGCACTTGGATTGTACTAGGAATTGTTTCGATGAGTGTGTATCAAATCTAGAGTTGGAACGCAGAGATTTGGAGATTAGTCGGGATTCGGTAGTCCAAAGTAACCTAGAGCTCGAGTCGCTTCGAGAATCTTTGGGGTTACGGTTAGAGAAAATTGAATCACGAGAGGAAAGTTTTCGACTTTTTCAGAAGAAACAAATTGAGGAACTTGAGAGGAAGGAGAAGGAGTTGGGTGCGATACGGACGGAGATTGAAGAGAGAATGAGAGTAGAGGAGACGAGAGAGGTTAGGGTTGGTATACTATTGGAGAAGATTGAGAGGGAGAAGGTGGAGTTTTTGGAGATTCAGAAATCAGTTGGGGAAAAGTTGATTGAGATTGGATCGAGAGAGAGGGAGGTGGGAAATAAGTCTAGAGAGCTCGATTTGGTACGGGATTGGGTAGAAAGAAGGGCAAAAGAACTTGATTTGAAAGAGGAGAAGTTAGAGGCGATTAGAAAATCAAATGAAGAGTGCAGTAACGAGCTTCGTTTGAAAGAGGAGAAGCTGAATTTGTTTCACAACCATATGGTAGAGCGGTTTCAAGAACAATCACTGAAAATCGGTGTGAAAGAGAAGCAACTCGAGGGGAGGTCTCAATATATTGAACTGAAAGAGAAGCAACATGAGGAGCTTTTAGAAGATTTAGAGTCAAAAAAGCAGCAGCTTGAAGAACAGTGTAAAGTTCTAGAATTGAAAGAAAAGCAATTTGAAGAGAGGATAAACAGTTTTGAGTTGAAAAACAAGCGATTTGAAGAGCAGTTTAAAGATAGTGCGTTGAATAGGAATCAATATGAAGACAAGTTTAAAGATTATGAGTTGAAAATTAAGCAGATGGATGAGCAGTGGAACGATTATGCACCAAAAAAGAAGAAATGTGAAGAGCAGGCTAAAGTTTTGGATTTGAAAAAGAAACAAGTTGAAGAGCAGTGCAAATTTTCTACGTTGAAAAAGACACAATTCGAAGTCCACCGTAAAGATCATGCATCTAAAGATTCTGGGTTGAAAAATAAGCAATTTGAAGAGTTGCCCAAAAGTCCCGAGTCGAAAGGGAAGCCGATCAAAGAGCAGTCTAAGGGTTTTGGGTTGAAAAAGAAGCAACTTAATGATGTAACCGATTCTCATGTTAAGTTCCAGCAAGTAGAGGACATGCCTGAAGATATTAGAAATCTTCTCGCCATGGATGGAAAAAGGTTGCAGATATACTTAAATGAGCATTTTAAGGACCACAAATCAATGTTCAGTGAAGTGCATAAAATTCTTGGGTTATCGCCGGATCCTGCAAAGCTAGTACTAGATGCAATGGTCGGGTTTTATGCACCTCATTTAAAAATAGGAGATGTTGAGTTTGAAACAAGCGTCGTTAGGAGGAATTGCAATCTTCTGTTGGGGCATCTAATGATTCTCTCTCCTCAGATTCGGCCTCATGTGAGAGAAGAGGCATTGAGACTAGCTGGCGAGTGGAAGGGGAAAATGGTAGTATTTCCGGAAGACCCTTCGGCATTATTGGCGTTAGTCCAGCTTTTTGTCTCATACAAGTTGGCTTTGGAATTAAATGCTGATGAAATTTTTGGTGTTATGGAATTTGTTCCGTTGCATATGCCAGTACCTGAATTATGCAGATTCCTTGGCATGCAGGAGAACGTTTCTGGTAATATAGTATCCTGAATTTAATTTATGTTGTACATCTATGAAACATGCTGTGTGTCTGTTTTTTTGTTACGGTAACGACTAGGCAATCCTTAACTAATTTACCTTTCCTATTGTTCTTGAAGTGGTATCCAATTTTTAGTATGTGTGGTTGGTAGGTTTGGGGGAGTTTAACTATCTTAGAAAGTTTGCTATATGGGAATTATTCCTGAAAAGAAAGGTTTGTTGATACACAATAAGAAAGAAGTCAATTGTATCATTATATTTGCTGAATTGATACAGAGGTTTGTCACGACTTGGAACAAGTTTATCAAATTGTAGTTCGCTACTAAATTTGCTGCTGTTTTTCTTATTTTATCTCTTGAATATTTAAATGTGGATAAAATGAGGGTAAATTGATTGAGGTGGTTTGGACATATAAATAGAATATCTATAGATGTGTCGGTTGGTAAGAGTGATAATCTAGTAGTAGAAGTTATGATGGGTTAAGGTAGATCTATTATGTTGTTATTGCAAGTTGTTAGGAATGACCTATCATCCTGTGGTATTACTGCAGAGATGGCACTTGGCCGTGAAAATTGGCAGACCCCAAATCCTTGTAGCCGACTCCAAATCCCAACCGCTTAGTTGAGTTAACAATTTAATCTCCTAGGAATCATAATGCAAACTATATATAGCCTTGTAATTCTTCTGTTGTCTATTGTCCCATTCATTATGTATACCCTTGTTTGGAAATAAACATCTTGAGCTGTATATATTTAGACCTTATTTACGATGTTGAAGTAAAATTGATTCTTCCTCGAAGTGCATGACAGGAATATATTCAGCTAAAATCGGTTCTTACTCGCAGCGCCATTTTGTACAATTTATACATAACGTAAGGAAAGATTTAAAGCATTGGATCTTTCCACTGTAGACTTATTGTGTGGCGTTTAGTCTTTCACCTCATCTACCTTGTTAACTAATGAGCTTTTTATATTTAGTGCTCCATGTCTTAGCCTTTGTTGACAAGTTTGATGAAAACATAACTTACTCTTCTTCCTTCTGTGGCAGATATCATAAAGAAATTAATAGAAAATAACCAGCATTTGGTGGCTGTAAAATACATAGTTTCATGTGGACTTGTGAATAAATTCCCACCAGTACCCCTCTTGAAGGATTACTTACAGATCTCCAAGAAATTCAGCATGACGAGAGGACGTATGGAAAATAACTCATGCGAAGCATGGGTATGTCAAGCAATTTTCCCCAAATTTCAACTTTTATGTACTATATCATCTTTGGTAAGTCCAGATAATACGTGAGGCTCCAACCTGATATATGATTGCAGGATTGGAAAATTGATGAAGGAATAGATAGTATTAAAGCTGTTATTAGTTGCATTGTCGATTACAAGGTCGAATGTGGGAACTGGTGTAGCACCCTCGAAGAAGGCATCAGTCGATTACAAGTGTGGAAAGATGGAATAAAGACTAAGCCATATAATTTCAACAGTTTGCTGTCATTTATTAACAGCCCATTTCAACACAGAGGTGCTGAGTCAGGGGATTTTACCACCCCTCATCCTCTGGCATCCGTGTTTCGCAACATGAATGGGAAGAACTTGCTACTTTTCTTAAGCAAACACGTGGATGAGCATGAGTTGTTGTGTGAGGTGGTTTTTGTTGCGCTTTTTATATCACCTGATTCTGGGAAGCTTGTTTTAGATGCAGTGCGATGGTTTTATATTCTAGCTTTAAGGCGAGTACACAATGATAGCGAAGAGCTTGTTATAAAGAGTTGCAATTTCTTGTTAGATGTATTAATGAGACTGTCGCCAATTATTAACCCTGAAGTTAAAAACGATGCAAGAAAACTTGCAGTTGACTGGAAAGCTAACATAGTAAAGCATAATACCAATCCGCTTGTGATTTTGGGGTTTTTGCTTTTCATGGGTGCCTATGGATTAACCTCAGATTTTGTTTCGGACGAGCTTCTTAAACTTTATCGAACCATTGCACACCTTAGACAGGAACCTGAAGTACGTTATGCCCTCAATATCTTGGAAAAGATACCAGGTCAGTTGTTAGCTATGTTGTTTATATGCATAAAAGGTGCCTTGCTTTTCATAATGGGCACCATTTATTTTGAAGTTCGAGTAATTTGCACTTTTTCTAATGTCTTTAAATCCTTCAAAACTTCAAGCTTCATTATTCCTGCATGTCCTTTTCATGCATAAATTTGCCTTGTCGCAATCATATGCTCTCAATTTGGTTGTCAAATATTGCTTTTAACTATTAAATTCCGCAGTTTCTAAATGATGTGATCTTGTTGCTAATGCTTAATTATTGTACTCTTTAAGTGTTTACATGAAAGATTTTATCTATCTTTCGTATTGAACATGGTTAAATTGCAAGGTGCCCATACAGGCAAACCAGGGTAAAATAGACTCTTGGATATGATTTTTGTTTTCTTTCTGCCCTTTCGCTAATGAAGATGTGATATGGGTCTATATTAGTTTATGAGAAAAGATTTCAATTGTCGATCAAGATACTGTAACTCTACCTTTTGGAGTAAGGAACATTAGGCTATTTTCTGGTAGTTCTGTTGCCTTTTATTTTACTGTTGATCAATGGTTGCTTTATCCCACTGTTTCAGCAAGTAGTAGTGTAAAACGTCTGTTACAGTGTCTAGACCTTAACTTTGCAAAATTAATTGTCTATTTTCCTTTTATTTAGCATGCTACGGCCTTAATAACAAGGCGAGCATCAACCAGTCTATGCGAAAAGATCCTTCGTGGTGGGATCCAATTCAATGTGCTTCAGATCCATTCGCCCTTATATTGGATGCAGTGGAAGGTTGTTATTACACGAAGCTGGTAAACATGAAACACCGTATATTAGAGAATATGAGGTGTTTTAGTCTCTTGCTGAGTCAGCTGTTGCAGACCCCGGTGGTGGTTACTACACAGGTTAAGAAACAAGCGTTGGATTTTGTGGCTAATTGGAAAATTCAATTGAATCGTGAAGATCCTTCACATTTATGGTGCTTTTTGTTATTTCTAGCTGCCTATGGGCTGGCCTCTTCTTGTACTAAGGAGGAGCTTCTAGGGTTTCTGGAGATTGTTTATAACCGGAAAGAGGCAGTTAATGTATTTCGTTCCCTTGGACTGGAAGCTGAGGTCCCCAGTAAGTTTTTTTTTATTAATTCCTCTTTCTCTTTTATAATCTATGCATTTTCTTTTGATCTGTTTAGTGTATGTGGTTTTTATGCTTTATCCTATCTCCTGTCCCTTGCATAAAGAAAGAAAATGGAAAACACGTGCATCTCGTCACAAAAGGACTTCGGAGAAGAATTAACAAAAAAGAATACGTGTTTATGGCTCTTTGTTCTAGTTTGTATGGATTCTAAGCTGTTTTAACTTTGAAGTTTTATGGCTTTCATATATTTTCAATTTTATATTGACGGATCTACTCGTTATTACGAACTGAAAATATTCGACTTGAACACTTTTTTTGGTCACCAAAATTTGTCGAGATTTATTGTTGTTTCCATGTGTTGCAGCTTTTGTTTTTGTTGTACACATCTGTTCAAGTTATTCATGTCTCTTTAGGATTAAGGTAAAAGTTCTATGCTATCAGTCAAATATTGGGGAAAACTTTATGCTACCAGTCAATGATACGGAATTACTTCTGGAAAATGAAATAGAGAAAGACGTGATATGGAGAATGAAGAAATTTGTTCTAATTAAGTTATTTGTCCGCATAATTGTTTGACATGTGTCCCATTAAATTAGAATTTTGAAACAATAAAACTTACCATGGCATAAATTATTAAACTAAATTTCCTATGAGATCGCGCTTAGCACGAAGATATACATGCATATCGATCATAACAGAAATTATTACAATTATATTTAAAATTCAAATATATCTAGGATAAAAATATTTTTATAAATTGATTCTTACCAATTTAAGATTCTCCGTAAATTTTTAAAATATTATCCTAATCAATATTAATTTTTTAAAATATTATCATAATAAAATTTTCACATGACTAAAATTAACATTAAAAAATATTAATTTTTCATCATAATATTACTATCGTATAAATCCTATCAAATCTGATCTTTTATAAATTTACAAAAAGTAAAAAAAAAATACAAAATGTCATATAAAAAATTTTAATTTTTTTTAATAAAATAATTAAAATTAACATACACAAAACTCATGTATCGCTTTGGTTGCACTTAGTTATATGTTATAGAAGATGGCTTGCCTATCAACAGTATATAAACCTTTCGATAATTAAAAGTGGCACAAATAACTTAGCTTAAATTTGTGATCTTCTGACACAGATTAAGTTGCAACCCTAGTGTGAAGGAATGTGATTTCTATTTTCTAACTATTATTAATTAATATTGCACCAACATTTGTTTGGACTTTTTTAGTTTTTAGCAGAGTCAAACGTGACAACTCTGAGGCCTTTGGAAAAATATAAAAACATCTCTAATAGAAAATGATCCACCAAGTAAACTTTGATTCAAAGAATGAAAAGGTTGATATATTTAATGGTAAGCATATAAACAAACATGAATTAACAGATATAGAAAGTGAAATTGACTAGAAAACCCAATAATTATATGTTAGTAATATTCCCAATTAAATTGGTAGATTACACTATTGGTCCCCCGATTTAACAAACGTTCTAATTGGTCCCTGTCTTTTCATTTGCAACAGTACTAGCCCTAAGTTTTGAAAAACTGACAGACTTGGTTTCCCAGTGTTTTAGAAAAGTGGTGTTTTGGTTTTTCTGTGTTTTCTCTTGTATGAAAAACCATTAAATGCTCAAAATAGAAAATAATATCGACATACTTCATCAAGAACTTACCAGTTACCCAAAAATAAATCCAATAATGATTAGTTAGATGGTTTTCATAATTTCAATTGACTTTGAGTCTATAATAAGGATCAATTATGCCAATTACGGTAGGGGAGTATATGACCATTGCGACTAAAACTATGAGGATCAAATAGAATTTTCAATGAAACTATAAGAACTGCAATTGTAATTTGCCCCAATTAATACAACACCCCAATAAATCTAAATTTTGTTATAAAATGTTATTGACTTGATATCTTACTGATACATGAAGTCTAATCATATAATGTCAATACTATACGTTGTGCAAGCACAGCCACAAAAAAAACCCATAAAAAATCGTACAAAAAAAAATAATAATGAAAGAAAAACCAAGAAAAAAGAAAGATTATTACAATCATCTTTAATATAATGAAAAATTATAAATTTTTATTTTTTAGATTAGGCCCAACCTAAAAGAGTTGGTGAGTCAAACCATATATCTTGATATTTATTTTATTTTAACACTTATTTCTATAATTAATCCTTATGAATATTTTTATTACAATTTTTTTTTTTGTTTTAATTTATAAATAATAATAGGAACTGGAAATTTAATAATGGTGTTACGTCACTGTTTTCAGGGTGGACAAAGCCCATATGCATTGGAAGGCATGCTTTTGGAGATCAATATAAAGCTACCGATGCAGTTATCAGAGGACCTGGAAAACTCAAATTGGTCTTTGGTATATAGTCCATGTGTTCCCCACGTCCTATTGTGTATTCTTTATTTTGTAAAATGCTTCACATACTAACAATCATGTACCATAATTGCACAAACACCTATATGGTTAGATCATGTGCAGTGATCATGTTTCTTAGGGAAAATATTAATCCACAGGATGTAACCACGGATGTATTTTTACAGTTTTTGTATGTAATTTCCTGTTAATATCCCATTACTCTTTTGTTTTTCTTCATCTATTACTTTGTCATTCTTAATTATTAAAGCAGTGCATTGATTAAAAAGTTGCTTACTCTGTTTGCAGTACCGGAAGGAAAAGATGAAAAGACCGAGTTGGAGGTCTACAACTTTACTGGTGCTGGTGGAGTTGCTTTGTCTATGTACAACACGGATGAGGTTAACTTTTTAAAAATAATTGTGATTATTTTTTGGTTTATCATGTTCTTCCTTGACCACTGCTTATGAGAAGAAGCTAATTTGTCTATGTAAGAAGAAGCTAATTTGTTTTCCATTATCTCTATTGTGGAAAACAGTCGATCTATTCTTTTGCTGAAGCTTCCATGACCACTGCTTATGAGAAGAAGTGGCCGCTTTATCTTAGCACAAAAAATACCATTCTTAAGAAATATGATGGAAGGTATGCATGTTGCACTTGGCCTTAATCACGTTTCTTTGTCTTTTTCTCTTCTTCATGTTGCCTATGCACTTGAGCATATTAATTTGATCAGTTGCTTATTTCAACTATCATCATCCCTTTTTTCTTGTGCAGATTCAAGGACATTTTCCAGGAAGTATATGAAACCAAGTGGAAGTCAAAGTACGAGGCTGCTGGAATATGGTTAGTATCTTACCCTGAAAACGGAACATATTTTCTTTCTGTCTTGTGAATTTTGTGGGTGAGTGTTCATGGGTGATGATTGAATTTTTAGGTATGAACACCGTCTCATTGATGATATGGTTGCTTATGCTCTTAAGAGCGACGGTGGTTATGTGTGGGCATGCAAGAACTACGATGGGGACGTGCAGAGTGATTTCTTAGCACAAGGTTCTCACATAAACTTTAAGGAAGTATTGGTTGTTTTTGGATAAGTTGGTGTTTTTTTGGTACTCTTTTGAATGACTTGGTGGACGTCAATGGAATTGGTTTTGAAATTACATTTGTTTCAAGTAGTACTTCAGAAGCTTTTCCTTGACCTGAAATTTAACCTTCATTTTTGCAGGGTTTGGATCTCTTGGTTTGATGACCTCTGTCCTGGTAGGGTTCTTAATTCATATGACTATGTTCCTTTGTTAAAAAGGTTAATTTTCCTTGTTTTATTAGTACTAGTAAAACTGTACTTTGATAATCAAGTTAATTTTGCATTTTCGAAACATACACCTTTTTATGAATTTATTAACATGGCTCTCTGGTGTGCAATGGATTGGTTCAGGTGTGCCCCGATGGAAAGACCATAGAAGCTGAAGCAGCTCATGGCACTGTTACACGTCATTACAGGGTTCACCAAAAAGGCGGTGAAACCAGCACAAACAGCATTGCGTCAATCTTTGCTTGGACACGGGGACTTGCACACAGGTAGTTTCTGATGGTTTTGGTTTATTTGCCCGAACCGGCTTATACTTGTTACATATTTTCTTTGGTTCTAGTAACATGTCAAGAACCTTAGTTGTACTCAAACTCTCTTAATGCATATGCTTAATGCGTATATCACATTCATGTTGACAGAGCTAAGTTGGACGACAATGCGAAACTCTTGGATTTCACTGAGAAACTAGAAGCAGCTTGTATCGGAACTGTAGAGTCTGGGAAGATGACTAAGGATCTGGCTATCATAATTCATGGATCTAAGTAAGCAACTCTGGCTATATTCCTTATCGCGAAGATAGACGACATTTTCTCCTTTATTTAATTCACTGTTCATTTGTCTTTCGTGCAGGGTTACCAGAGCCCAGTATCTTAACACTGAAGAATTTATCGATGCTGTGGCGGATGAGCTTAAAGCAAGACTTGGTTACTAAGCCTAATTGTGAGTGCAGAATTCACTAATTTGGTTTAGAACTGATACAATTGATATATGACGTTTTTGTTTAATACTATCCGGAAAAAAGAGTTTCACGATTTTATCATCATCCCAGCTTTAATCCTAATAATTTGGGATTTGACTATATGAAATCAATATTCAATATCATGCCTGGTCAGTAATGTGAATTTTTCTATGCTAATCTGAGGCAAATCGATTATCTATTTTTCCAAAACATTTTTTTCGTATAATCTGCATCCATGTTTTTACGATTCTACCCTGCCTTTTTATTCATTTCTTGCACTTTTAACCGGTGCATCCATGGGTCTTCTGGTTACATGCGCAAACCACATTGGACTATTCTTATCTCATCTTATATCTTCAATTAACACTCTTCCTAACATTTCTAATTAAATCATTCTTAGTCTTTCCCAACATTCATAACTTACACATCTCTATACCCATTTTATGTTCATTTTATTTCTTAGTTGCAAATCACTCATTTCCATTTACGGCGGGCTTTTGCAACTTTTGTTTTAATCTTACAGGCATATTACGATCAGGTAAAACTCCAAAAACCCTTAGCCACTTCATTCATCCCGTTTGAGTCCTACAACGAATATCTCCTATCACTGCAATGCTTTTTAAGATTGATTTCAAATCACTTCTTATCAGTTAATTTTCTTTTTGCAGGTGCTTTTGGAAAATTTAATTTCCACCGCATTTTCCAGTGATTTTATTGTGGTGAGAAGAAAAGGTGCCACAGAGGATTGGGGCTGTTAACTACTTTTTCTTTCTACAAATAATGCCCTTATTTTTGTGGATTTTAATTATCCTCATTTTATATGCTCTACTTTCTTCTATCATTTTTATTTACAGCTGGGCTTCTTTATTAAAAAAAACAATTTTCTTATCCTCATCATGTATGCTACTTTCAGCAATCATTTTTATTTACAGCAGTGTTTCTTTGTCAAAAACTTAATTTTGTTATTATTATTATTATTATTGGCATATTGATTACTTTTCAGCTTATACCTGCAGAAAATCAAATATGTCCGCGATAAAAACGCTGACCTCAACTATGAAATTGTTTGATGGCAACTTTAATTTATTTTTTGAAGTTCGGAAAAACTATTTTTAGGGTTTGTTTGGTTGTGACTTTTGAAAAAATAAGCTAGGTTAGCTTATTTTTTATTGAGAAAAAGATACATGCTTTATGTTTAAAATTTTCAGCTTATTTAGGTTAAAATTGCAAATAAGTTAAGATTATAAGCTAATCAGTCAAACATTGCCAAGCTTATAAGTAAAAATATTAAGAAGTTGGAAATTATAAATTCGCAGTCAAATTTGCAGTTAGAAGAATACTTGTGATGAAACATTGTATTATTAATTGTAAAATTGAGCTACTACTAATTTTAATTAAATTTCTGTTTGGCCTGCAAAGCTTCAAATGCAACACTAATTTTCCCTACATTACGA
>MKEJ01068689.1:0-11342 GCA_001753735.1 Embelia ribes | reverse complement strand
AAATGACACTTATTTGGGATATTTTTTTTTCTTACACACAGAAGCGAACGGAGGGAGAAATTCGGATAAAGATATTTCAGGAGTGATTTTGAAAGTAATGAGGTTTATGTTAATTTCATTATTTCCTAAGGTTTTCCAAATTATACCATTCCCATCAGATTTATATATTTATTACACTTCACCTCCAGATCGTTTGACCACAAAGTGAAATCAGCATATATACCATAAATTAAAATTCTCAAAAAGCTCTTAACTAGCACCCGATCTATAGATTTTTAATATCTTGAAAAGCAAATTGTATAGATATATAATATATAACTTATTGTCTGCAAAATAAGTAAAATAACGTAGTAAAGTGAGGGTATTCAGAAACCTGATGGGGCCAAAGTGTATTTATCCTAAAATTTAATATTAATATTTATAAAAGCTATACCCCAAATTCTTATGGAGCATTATTTTACTCGGCGATTATCGGTAAGCTTAGGAACTATTTTAATTCCATTATTTAGTTATCTATGAAATTAATTTAATGATTGGAATCATTTGGGTGAGTTATTTGTGCGTATGAGGTGTTTGTTGAATTGTCTGGCGGAATAGATTATATCAATTTTGTCTCATATTCGATGTGTGTGTGTGTGTTTACTGTTACTGCAATTGCATGCAATCTCCTTGTAAAAATAATAAAATAAAAGTAAAATTTTGAGATTGTTGGAGACAATAAATAATACAATGCGCCTCTCTTTACAGCTTAAACTTGTAGATGAGATGGTAGCACATCATTTGTCATGTTATCAGAGACAGAGTTGAATTCAAGTCTAACCCTGCCCAATTAAAGAGTTTATTTGCATTTATTGGCTCAAAAAATTATAGCTTAAGTGAAGTAACGTGTTGAAGATAATAAGTAATATAATTTGTCTCTTCCTAGAGATTAAGTTTTTAGTTGAGATGATAGGATATCGTTAGTAGTGATGGCTAAAAGGGAAGTTCTTGCATTGTGTTTAGCTTTTTGGGAGTACTATTGTTGTCTCAAAAGCTTATGGTGCTGTTTTGGCTTAGCTCTTTTGTGGGTGTTGGCAATTTTCGGCCCCTAGATTTTCCTTTTTATCTCTATCTTTAAATTACAGGCTGAGATGTGCGAGTGATGAGACCCCTTAAATTAAAAATAGAACCGGGATGAACATTAGTCCCCTAGTTCACTTAGATCACTGCATCAAACACCATGTTTTTGAGGGTATTGAATAGCATTACATATGCCGAGATAGAGAGTTCACTTGAATTTAAATCTCTAAAATATTGCTCATTTACGAACACTGGTGGAATCCCCTTAGTCACCCATTTTTTGAGCCAAAAAGTGCTTTTCTTTAATGAGTAAAGATATGTACCACACAAAAACGCTTTAAGGGGGCAACCCTTATATACACCCTAACTGCGGATTACTAAAAGGTAACTAATTTTTTCAACTTTTTAAGAATTTGTTACCCAGTGCAATCATGGTGGCAGCTTTTAGAAGTAACTTCAATAAAGTTTTGGGTTGATATTGAAGAGATTGGGACTACAAAAGTAGGTTATTATTGCCATGGAGGCCAAAAACTTGTTAGTTGGGATTTGATACTCTCTTGAATTGCTTAGTAGTTATTATGTTTGGTACGAGAAATGAATGGAATTGGTTCTGTTTTTGTGTAATTATCTTGTTTTTAGGTAGTCGGAAGGATTCCTTCAGTGCGGGCATTCCATTTCTATTCTCAAAAGTGTCTTCGAGTTCATCTTCACTCACACTTTCTCTTGATTCATGGACCGTTGGAGTGGGATTTTAAAGGTTCCATTTTACCCTAATAGCAAGGCTCATTACAGAGTCGCAGTATCGCTTTGCCTGTTGTCTACATCCAGACGACTTGTTGTAAGTTATCTTAGTTTCAACTATGTAAATTAGCATTTAATCTATTACAAACGGGGCCATTTGATAGGGTCTTCCTGGAGAAAAAATTGTTTCGCTCGACGCTGTGAAGATGGGATTTCTACGTTAATTTGTACATGTTCACCAATTTGAACGAAAAAACTTCTCCTAAAGGTCCTCTAAATTGAGTCTCTCAGGATCCTGGTTTTCCCAAAAAAGGAAGTTGGAAGCCTTAGACCACGGACCACACATTTTATTCAAACTAGTAAAAAAACCTTCAACTGCTCGATATGAAACCCAAGCGAGTAGCCCCAATTTTCTTGGATTATAACCTGCCTGTTATTTACATTAATTTTTATTGGCAGAGGCCTTCTGCAAATGTAATCTTATTCAATGGGGATCGAGTTGAAGGCACTGGTAATCCAGCTATTGAGAGGCTATCAGATCCTCAAAAAATTGCTGAAATTCTGTTTTCCAAGTTCGGCGGTTTTGTAAATGCTTGGGTTATTGAGGCTTCAACTTTTAATGGCCCTTTCGCTGTTTATAGGGATTTTATTCCATTCATAAATAGCTGGGGAGATCCAAAATCGTACAACCCAAATGGATTTCCAGCTTCCATGTCCACTGTTACTCTGTTGTCGCGCTGCCTCCGAGAGGTAAGCCAAACAAGTTCGTTTTTCTGTGCCTCTATTTATTTGTTGTGTTCAATGGCACAATCATTTTTGATGGCTTGTCGCGTTATGTTGTGCAAATGTGTACTGTGTTGGTGAAAATTTAATAAGCTGCCATGCTCTTAGTCTGAAGTGAAAATTTGTGGAGTAAATGACTCGAAACTAGGGCTATGCTGGTGCCGAGAAAAGTATGGGGATTTAATACTTTTCATCTACAGAACCATGAGTGGGAAAAGGACATAAAAAGTATATTGAATTGGTTATATTAAAAATAATTACAGATATAATTACTAAATTTTCAAATCGATTATCTTGAGTATGGTGAAAAAGTACCTTTTCATCAACTGGCTTGATTTTTTCCTATTGACGTGGCAGGCAAAAAGCAAAATTTCGGGAAGACCAGAGGAGCAGCTTGAAGCTAAAATTTCAGCTTCGGGTTCGCATCTACCAAAGTCAATTGTTCTCGGATTCAGTAAAGGTGGAACTGTACTCAACCAGCTAGTTACTGAGCTCGGCTTTTCTCCAGTCAAATCCTCTGACCACCCACCCAGTCCAAGTAATCAGCCAATCAATGTCGACCACGTGAACATATATGAAGAGGATCAGATGATACCCGGTTCGAAAGAGAACTTTCTTAATAGTATACGCGAAATTCATTACGTGGATGTTGGTTTAAATTCCAAGGGAGCATACCTCACCAACTCTGATGTAATTGAAAGGATATCAAAACGCTTAACTCAAGGAGATGAGGTAATTCGATTTTTCATTCATGGCACTCCTAGACAATGGTGTGACAATAAAAGAGTTTGGATAAAACACGAAAAGGATAAATTGATTCAAATTATCGAATCCGAAGCTCGCAAAAGTGGAGGTAGAATTCAAGTATGTGAGAAATTTTATTTTGCTGATAAGCCTCCCAGTATGCAGATGCATTTTGAAATAATTGAAGAATTGGATGTGGGTTGAATGCTTAAAGTTGATTAACATGTACTTGTGTCTATATGGTGATGTAGTATATTAATATCATTTATGTTTATTAGACTCTTTTTCGCTGTTTGCGAGCATCATTATATCTCGGAGTTGGAGACAATCTTGTAGCGTACTATCAGCAGGAAAAAGTCTGTAAAGTTTATTTCGTAGATATTTGGAATTTTACCCTTTTTTGAGAAAATGGATATTGGCCACAATTTAACATGTCCTCTGTTGGAAAATGCGATTGATCGTTATAACGTGACCCATCATGTGCCGATTCTGCTCTAACTTATCTCTTGTTTTGCTCACTGTTCTTTTATCTCGTGTTGTCTCATTTACATTGATGTGATCAATGTTTCTGAAGTTGCCGGTTAAAGTGCATTTTTATTACTAAATTTCTTGTTACACCCAATGCAATTTGCACTTGATTACGTTACATGTAAATAGAAGTGTGTGCTAAACAAGATAGTCCCCGTGAACCTTCACGAGTAGCATCGGCGTCTAGCTTTTTTCCAGATCAACTAACGGACGAGCAGAGTCTCTAGTGGCCCTGAAAAGACTCGAATTAGCGAATTATGTGTAACAAACTCAAGGTTATGATGCTTAATTTCAAACTAGAAGGGGATGATATTTGTACTTAATGTCGAAAAGGGACAAAAGCTAGACTGTTTAACAATAAAAAGCAGTTGTACTTGGCCGTACTCTTCTTGTGATTGCCAAATGGTTATGTAACAGAAACAGTGTATATTATTTTGGTTCTGAAAATGATGGTGGAATAATCCGATTGTATAAAGTATTGTAACTCAGCCTGCATTTCGAGCAAGGATGGTTTATTGCTCTTTACCGGCCATTGATTTTGTGTCGCTACGTGTCTACCTTAATATGCTATAATATACTATGTTTTGCATATAATTTCGCGGGACATTTGTAGTTCTTTTTGGGATATGGTAGAAATGTTCAATTGAACTAAATTAATGTGGATTTGTAAATTTGAGCTGGGGGTCAAGGCATGGTATGTTCGTATGAGTCGAAAGCTTAACTCAGTGTGGAAATCGTAGAGATAATTTGTGAGGGAAATTAGAAATAAGATATACAATCTTATTTTAAATTGTTAGAAATTGTCACGGGATTCTTAATATACGAAAAATAAGCTACGAAATAGACCAAAAATATGTCACTATTTTACAACTTCGCAACCAAATGCCATCACCTTTTTAGAAGGGGCAAAATCCTTATTAATACATTAACCTTTAGGCAGAAATCTAATTAGTACACCAACCTATGGTATTCTCCAATTAGTACACCATCCTAAAGTTTTTGTTACAAGTTATGCCCGGCGTTACGGTATCTATTAAATTTATGGGTAGTTTGGGAGATTTTCTGGAAAATATTTAACGGCATTGAGTATAATTTGGAACAAAAACCTTATGTTGGTGTACTAATTGAAGAATACCTTAGATTGATATACTAATTGGATTTTTGACCAAAGATTGGTATACTATTAAGTATTTTGGCATTTTTAAATATTCCGGAACTAATGGCATTTCAATTAAAACTATGTGGACTAAAGCGAATTTCAACTAAAACTATGAGGACCAGTATCATTCACCCTCTAACTTAATCATAGATGTATTCAATCAAAACTTGAAGGAACTTCCAAAATGTGTATGAAATAGTTCGGTACAGATACTTTCCCAATATCTATTACAAAAACATACGTATTGACCTATAAAGTTATTCCAAACGAGCACAGGAAATGTTGGATATTATTAGATTAAATCTCAACGATATAGATTAGAATTAAAAAATTTCAAAATGTCTTCTCAAAATTTTGAACTTCTAATCTCTGCTACTGATAGTTAATCTCAAGATCCGAGATCCGTTCCGCATTAACTATAAAGCAGGATGTTCTGTAGTTACCTGCTATAATTCCGAATACCCGTTCCGCAACAACTATAAAGCAGGGTGTTCTGTAGCTACCTGCTATTATTCCTAATATACCCTATTAATTTTATTACCATAATATGAATTAATTACCACTAATTACCTTTTGAACAAGTGGATTGTTCAGGATTTAGGGTTTCAATCCTCAGTCTTTTTTTTTTTTTTTACTGGTACCAAGAATTTATTTTAATTGTATATGATAAGGAATTCAAATAACTTTCAATTAACGGTAATTAATATTATTCAATTTGGACCGAGTCCAATCAGTTGCTATCGGCGCCAAAATACGAACTAGCAAATACATATATATTTTCTCTCTCTGTATCTCTCTCTCTCTCTCTCTCTCTCTCTGCATCTCTTTCAGAGCTGACAAAAATGGCGCCAAGTGAATGTCTGCCCTCTTCAGCGAACCTTCCAATACCTGCCGTCCTCTGTGTGTGTGTCTCTATGTGTGTGTGTGTGTGTCTGGTTTCCAATTTAATTTTCTTAGGGTCCAAAAGGACCAAATCATAATATGACTGTTATATATACATGGCCTAATGTATGGCATGGCTAGTAGGATCCATTTATTTTGTTCAGGAACCATTCCCCATGTCTACGGTTCTGCCTCGGCTCAGAGGGTTTGTGGGTTTCAATTGAGGGCCGTTTGTCGACTCCCTTTCTCGAATTCCCTAGGTACGAGTACGATTCCTCTTCAAGCTTACGCTACCTGTGTTAGATAGGTATTAGATTCATAAGATTACATAAAGGGTTTGTTTGTTTGGTTGCAACGTTTAAGCTCAAGTTAGTATTTGGTTGCTTAGCGGGCTTATTTGGTTGCAGCCTATAAGCTCCAACTTATTAACTTTTTCGCTTAAAAGCTGGATAATATTTGGCTGCTCAGTTTTTAAGCTGAGCTTATTTACTATTTGGTATAAATAAGCTGGATGTAATAAATTTATTACTTAAGTCAGAATAAGCTGATTTGCTTACTTAAAAATTGCAATTAAACAAACCCAGAGCAATCTCTCATCTTTCGGTAATTTTCCTTTGATCTTTATGGGCCTGAGACTGGCCTGCACAAACCCGAAGCTGGGCTGTGGGCTAGCCCGACTAGTAGACCGAATAATAAGAAATCCGAGGGACAGTTGCATCACTGCCATTGATCATGTGTGTATGTGCCACACACCATATTAAAAGCAGTAGAGCGATAATCGCAACAAAAAGACGGCCAACACGAGCCTTAAACGATATGTTGCTATAGTTTTACGTAATTATGTGTAAATACTATTAGTAGATTTAAACTTGACAAAACGTAGTTCATGTATCAAAGTTGATTTCTTAGTAATATGGCAAGATTTTCTTTTTTGAAGAATATTCAACAAATTTATTTTACTGAAAAATGAAACTAGTCGAATTAATGAGCGAGTTTTCAACGTTTTGGAATGCATTTCATCCGACTGAAGCTGCAAATACAACCGTGGGTAGAAGATCATATGGTGCTCAGTCTTCCTCGGATACATATCGTATTTTCGGTTGCGTTGCTCTTTGAAGATCAGAGCGATGGCGTATATCTTTTTATTAATCTAAAAGTTGTGCTTCTACTAAATTTTCTCTAATCACGAAAAATGATGCATTAGTTTTTCAATACATGTCTCACCAATTAAGATTATTTAGTAATTACTAATTTTAAAAATTTTGTTATATCCTAATTACTTCTAATTTAGGATTCTCCACCAATTTTCAAATTATTATCTTAATAAACTAACAATAATTTAGAAATATTATCAAAACAAGACTCCCACCTAATCTAAACTTAATCTGATATACATAATTTTTTTTTTTTTGAAAGTCATTAAACAATTGGAAAAAGGCACAAATAGAAGATATCATACAAAAAATAAAATTTATCATAAAGTATAACGAGAAATCAAAATTAATTATACAACAACAAAATCCACATTAGATTTTTTGACACATGTTTTACCAATTAAGCATTTTAATAATAACTAATTTTAGAAATTTTGATACACTATGATTACAATCCATCTACGATTCCTGACCAAATTTCAAAATATTATGTATGAATAACTAATAATATTTTTAAAAACATAATCATAGTAAGATTTCTAACAAATCTAAATTTATTTTAATATACGTTACTTTTTTCTTATAAAGTTATAAAACAATTTAAAAAAATAAAAAAACAGAGGATAACAACTGGTGCAACGCATGGGCTCTACTCTAATTCTATAATAAAGAGTAGAGATAACAAAAACAGTCCACAATAACTATAAATATAAAAAGAACCCAGTACCTCAATGAATCCTCTTCCAGTTACTACAGGGATGGAGCAAGAGAATCTCCGGAGTTGAACATCGTCATGCCCTCCAAGACCATCAATACCCTCCTCCAACAATTCATCACTAGCTTCTTCAACAAGATAGTTTCCCTCGAGAGCACAAAGTAACCTTTCAAAATAAATTGAAAGACAACAGCATAAATCAGTAGACTGGTACGACTTACCAACACTTGACATGAAAATTCAGATTGCAGAAATGCTATAGGTAAATTAAGGTGACAAAAGGGTACGTCAGAAGAAGGGTACCTAGTGGATGACTGATTTAAGTTATAACCTTTAACAAGAAATTGAGCTCTGTTAGAAACAGGAACTGCAATGGGCTTGATACTCAGGACAGAACTATAATTTTCATTCTTTGAAGGCAACAAGTTCTCAGCGACAATGTGACCTGAAGAATGAGACATCCATATTACCAGACTTACAAGTCAAAGATCTAAGAAACCATAGGAAAGTGAGCGCATAAGGATCAAGATATGAACATACCATTGAAAGTAAATGCTATATGCTGCTGCAACCTAAAGTAAATCCATCCATTTTTCCAGAAATTATTGTCATCATAGGAATCCAGAAGTGTACTTAAACTGGAGGCTAGATCATAGCAAAGCTGGACAAAGCCATAAAAGATATGGAAAATTAGAATCTGTGCCGAAGTAGATCACATTTCCCACAGTAAAGATTCTAAGGAAGAACAAATACCTCCTCCCACACTGAAACAGACATGCGAAGATAAATTGTCAATACAACACAACCCGGTCTAATGTAACCCTCAATGTCAGACGGACTGTGAGATAACCAATCCAGAATCTAACCATTCAAAAAGAGGATGCAATTTAGTGTACCATAGCAGGAAGCAAACTTTAGGTCAAGTGAAGGGGTGAATTAGAATGTTAAGCTAAACAAAGCTTGGTAAGTAATGTCAATAGTACCTGCGATCGCAGGACAAAAGGAAAATCACTTGGTTCTTTCCCAAATAATTTGATAACGATTCGATCAGTGCGGCTCTGAAATATACAAGAATGAAAGAATTAAAAACATAATGAAAGTACAAACATAAGTCAAATAAAAAGGGTTCCCCATGGAAGATCCCAATCGAAGCAACTTGCAGCAAGCACACAGGTATTCAAGATAGCAATGTACTCTTGCTAAAAAAAAATAAAAAAATTCTTCTAGAAAGACCAAAGAATTGAACATTGCGACCAACTCATCGTCCACTACTTGAACACAAGGTATTCAAGATAGCAATGTGACAGATGCTGTTTATAACCGTACACAATGATTTTATAAGTCTCCAATGTAAGATAAGTTGCAAGAGTATTTGTATACTCATACCTGAGCTTCGCCGCTAGAACTAGAAGGTGACGGAGCGGATGCTGAATCTGAATTTCCACTTGTTTGAGGAGGGCTCGACTGTCGAGAATCTTGTTGTACACATGAAGGGCATTCCAGAGAAGCAGTGGTCAAATCCACCGTAGCAGGTGACCTCTCTAAATCTTCTGTACAATCATCCGAATCAATGTAGACATCATTCAAATCAAAAGCATTCAACCGACTTCTCCCAGCAGAACTATCTCTGGCTTCTGAATAGGGTGGACTGTCCTTCACTGAAAGAACAGTTGAGTGACTTTGAAAATCTGCAGTTTGAATATGTTGTGACTTTATATCCTCTGCACAAGGCCGGCTTCGCTGCAACTCAGACGCAATTACTGGGAGATTCTGTTGACTGGGTCGCGAAGGCCCAGGGAAACCATTAGAAAGCAAAGCTGCAACAGAATCCGAATTTGCAAAAGTTCCACCACTAAGCAAACTGTGAGAGTCCTTCGGGAGCCCAGACAATAATTTATCCCCATGAAGGCCACTCTGGTTGATTAGGCTTCTCAGAAGATGAGGTAACAGATCTTGATCACTTGTCTGATTTGATTCATTGGCTGCATTTCAGAGGAAGGAAACTTGACGTGAAACAATCAGAAGAACACAGAATGTTTAAAAAGAATACACAGAAGAATCCCAAGCTTTTCATTTGATAAAAAAGGAGAGGAGCAACTAACAGTGCATGTTGGAGAGTATCCTCAAAAGACTTATCAACAGATAACTGCTAGTCTGATCATCATTCACCGAGGAGTTGTTAACAACAGCATCAGCTTGTGTCTTCCGCCTCCTTTTGTTGTGGCCTGCTAAACGTCTGCGGCAACTTCGCTTCCCTTCATCGAACTCCTGAAGTACATGAAACCTGCAGATAATGTAAGAAAACTTCATCTAAAGATAGGATATTATGCAGGCAACTAGTTGCAGAAAGATCACAATCTTATGCTGAGACTATATACTGAGATCGAACTGTGACCAGTGGGCAGGGGAAAAAAGAAAAAGATTTAAGGACTTTAAAACATTTTCTGTAACAATAATAAGAGAGAGGTTTAGCAACCAAACCTGATGTTGAGTTTGGATTAGGAGAATTTTAAAACAAAGATTGAGAAAGAGATTTTGAATTAATTACTATGGAAAAATGAAGTAATTCATTGCCTATACTTAAGGTCTAGGTACTACAAATAGACTTATGGATAGAGTAAAATAGTACTAAAACGAGTAGTTTTGAAACGATGGATGTACTTGAACCTAGACAATCCAGGATAACTCACTAATAACTACGACCATCCAACAAATGAATATGGGTGATATATAAAGACAAATGGATGTGCCTGATACAAAGCAAATATACAAGCTAAAAGAACCAACCAGCACGGTGATGGAACAAACAAATAAATCAGGAGGCTAAGTAATAGCAAGCAGTGGTAGACTAACCTGCTGCACTGCTGGCAGAAGCGCTGGAGTACACCTGCGACAAGTGCACTGGTGGCCTTGGAGTGCATCAGACAGACCTTGTGGCGTCTGTGGTAGTCTTTTGCACTGCTTAGATCTGCACTACAGTTCTCAACCTGACAGACAGCAGCACGGTTGGACCCACCAACCAACTTGGTTTTCTTCCCATCTTCCCCATTGGAGAGCTCCTCCTCCCTATGTTGATGATGACCACTGTTTCCACCAAGCTTCAAAGAGAGGCTCCCAGGCCTCTCCTCGTCACCCCCTTGTTCCAAAAGGTCGTAGTCCTCCTCCTCCTCGACTACAACCACTCGTCTCCTTTTCTGAAGCTCCATTTTCCCTTTGCCAAGATTGGCTTCGTCGGAGCAGGAAGAGGAAGTGTTGGACGAACCGCCACCACCACCACCACCACCACCAGGGGTCCCTAGAGGGAAAAACTGCCTGCTAGTGGTGGTGTTTTGAAGATAATTGGGGGTGGGAGTGGGATTATTGGAGAGAGGTGAAGCAATAAAGAGATCCCCATCCCACCTCCATTGATTAGGATCCCACTCCACACCTCTCTTCCTAAACCCCCTTAACTCCGTGGAGGAAGAACTCATCATCCCACCGTAAAACGGGTAATGATGATGAGAGGGTACTTGACTATTTCCAATTCTCATTTCCATCGGAGCACACACACACACACACACACACACACACACACAGA
>MKEJ01068685.1:0-10346 GCA_001753735.1 Embelia ribes | reverse complement strand
CCTCCTCACCTGGCCCGGTGCCCACCCCCACCTCCCCTCCCTCCTCCTCAACTCTCACCTCGACTCTGTCCCCGCCGAACCGGAAAAGTGGTCCCCCCCCCCTTTCTCTGCCACCCGAATCCCCTCCGGCAAAATCTTCGCCCGCGGGGCACAGGACGACAAGTCCATTGCAATTCAGTACCTCGAAGCGATACGGACCCTGAAAGAACGGAATTTTAGGCCCGTTAGGACTGTGCACTTGTCGTATGTGCCGGATGAGGAGATTGGCGGGCTTGATGGGATGGCGAAGTTTGTTAAGCATAAGGTGTGTTAGAGAATATTACTGGATAATATATATTTCATATTATATATATATCGATATATATGTACGGCCAAGTGCAAGAAGTTTACGCACTGGCGGGCTGAAAAATACATTTCATCATGATTCATATTATTTTCTTATCTTTTTGTTTACTTATATTTCTTTTTTTGTTCATCACTTTAGGGTTTTCTACATAATGAGGCCTTTGTTATATCGATAAGAATAATTCCCTCTCCTATTTTATATGATTTGTCCAGGTGTTTGAGGAAATGAATGTGGGGTTTGTGCTGGACGAGGGGCAAGCGTCGGTGGGGGAGGAGTATAGGGTTTTTTTTGCCGATAGGTCGCCATGGAATCTGGTGATTAGGGCGGCGGGAGTGCCAGGGCACGGGTCGAGGATGTATGACAACTCGGCAATGGAGAATTTGATGAAGAGTGTTGAGGTGATGAGTAAGTTTAGGGAGAATCAGTTTGATTTGGTTAAGGCTGGGGGAGCCGCGAATTCGGAGGTTATTTCGGTTAATCCTGTGTACGTAAAAGCTGGTACTCGATCACCCACTGTGAGTTTGTTGTGTAATTTGATTATTTATTATTTAAGCTTAGGGTTAGTTCGTTTGATTGATTGTGTTATTGTTTTAACTAGTCAACTATGTAGGATGACATAGCATAATACACAAATAGTAATCGCCATTATATAGGGCACTTTTCAATGTAGAATTAGTCTCTTGGGCATAACGCGCAGTATGATAACGTGTTGTTCTTTGGTCATTGAGTAATGTTCAAAAGTGTCCTCGGGCATTTATCAAGTAGTTTCAAATGTTTATATGTTCTTGAACATACCACATTTGAAACATGATTGATGAGCAGCAAACATATAGAGTGTAGCACTTAATTAAACAGCTTTTACCCAATTTACGAAGTAAAATCCGTCAAGTGCTTGAATATGCACGCTTTATGCTTCTGAACAAGCGCCCTAGCAGTATTTGTTAACATTTCATCATTACCCACTTATTATTGTTTAAACCTAGGGTTTAATTTTGTGTGGTGTGCCCAGTCATTTAAAGATGACATGGTTTTCTTTTGACTAGTGAACAAGATAATAAGCTGAGAAAGGATAATACTTATACATAACTACCATAATGTTGGGCCCTTCGTAGCCATAGCACAACAGTACGATAACGAGTTCCTAAATCCTGACTTGGTGAATAATATGTGAGTTTGAATTATGAATAGGGGTTTGTGATGAACATGCAACCATCTGAGGCTGAAGCTGGGTTTGATGTGAGATTGCCGCCGACAGTGGATCCTGAGCTCTTGAGGAAAAGGATTGCAGATGAATGGGCACCAGCTACCAGAAATATGACTTATGAGGTGACAACTCTTTCCATTCATTAAATTTTACCATTTCATTCCGAGTTTAATCATTTCAATAGTAGATAAATAATAATATGTTTTGCAGTTTCGTGTTGGTTTTTTTCTGGTGCACTTGGTGGCTGTTATAGTTGGCATGGCTACTCTGCTAGGGTCCTTCTAAGTCTAAAAATTTTCACTGATTGGTTTCCAGCCTCTTTATATTTATTATTATTTTGGTTTATAATCTCTTTACTTGGTTCATCTTATGAGGCTTCTTATGCCATCAATTTGTGCTTTATGATTGATGCAAATTGACTTTGAAATGTGCATTAGATAAGTTGAACTGATGCAAAATTAAAATTGGGCAACTTCCATATGAAATGCTAGTGCTCAAATTTTTTTCTTAAGATTTCATTTCCCCAGACTATTGTTGAGTTGATACAGAATTATCAATAAAACTTGTTTTATACATTTCTAATGTTGAAATATGGAATTTGGCAATATCAATATGACATCATTACGTGAAACATTGTTGAACAGGTTGAATGGGATGGGGTGTGTGCATGGTACAATACATCTATCAATATGCAGTACCATGGTTAATGGGCTTAGTTGGAATGGCAGCTTGGATCATGATTTGCGTCGGACTGGATTACCTATACATATTGGAGATGGATATAGTTTAAGTGTGTATTCTCTACAATTTTATTATGATTTCACCTTGCACTTGGGTTGACGGTTGTGGGATTGGGATTTCTAATCCACCATAATAAGGGTGCCATAATAGATTTCAAAAGGAGGGGTAATGGTCCATGTAGTTGTGAGTGTTATTTTTGTTTAAGCGACTTGCAATAGTCCACAAAAGTGTTGTGCGACTCTCGATAGACCAAGTGGAAGTGTTATACTAAACCATTAACGAACATGAACATGACAAGATGTGTAGATCAATGGATCTTCACCATGTGATAATATGAGGTTACATCTAGTTTAATGTAGATACACCCTGTGACTCTCTTAAGACGAGATTGTTGGCCAGGTAAAGGAAATCGGAATGGTCCATGTCCTAATTAGATGTTTAAGTGTAAACACTCCTTAATTCTTTGGGTATGAAAGTATACCAGTGTTTTGAAACAGTCATAAAGTGAGCAAGAGATTTAAGTGGTAACACTGGGAGAATTTGGAATGAGTTCTCATTAAGAATGTTCTGGAGATTTTCTTCACTGCGAGGAAAAAGGATAAGAAAGAAAAGGTGCAGAAAACTTGCTTCTGTTTTACTCTGATGCTACTCTCATTTCTTCTCTTCCTTAATCTCTATTCTTCTTCTCTCCACTTAATTATTAATCTTTGTTTTAAAAAATAATTTATGACATTAGCAGCTAAGTTTATTAGTTCATGGTAAGTGTCTCGAATAAGTAGCATTTTTGTTCCTTTGATAGAAAATTAGGGTGTGAATGAGCACAATGATGAGAAAGTGAGCCTATTAAACACAACATGACTCTTTGATATTGCAGATAACTGAAAAAGGGCCACTAAGAGACTATATGGGTCGCCCTCTGATGACGGCCACTAATGATTCAAACCCTTGGTGGCTTGTTTTTAAGAAAGCCGTTGAAGCTGCTGGGGGAAAACTTTCGAAACCTGAAATTTTATCTTCAACTACTGATGCTCGGTACATAAGACAGATGGGAATTCCTACCCTTGGTTTCTCTCCAATAAAGAATACTCCCATCTTGCTCCATGATCATAATGAGGTTTGACAGCTTGTACTGTCTTCATTTTGTTTAACATGCTAGTATTGATTGTTGTTTTTTATATTTGTACTTTTGTTGGGATGCTAAAGTTACTCTTGGGTATGTTTCCAATGCTATTTCCTGGCCCTGAATACAGAAATAGCACAATAAATATGTATGGCTACCGAACTGGTTCCCAAAACAGATGGTAGAGAATTTTTGTAAGAGCATTACTGTGTTAGAAACCAACATAAGCTGGTTTTGCAAGTTTACTAGTGTTTCTTTCTATTTTCTGGTGTAGCTATTTTGGAAGTTCAACTGTCATCAGTCTTGATGCCGATGATAACTATATGGAGAATGAAAACATAAGATGGTTAGTTATGATGTGCTAATCTTGTGGGTGTGGAGGTGGCTAACATTTGTTCGAAAAATAGTTATGATGTTGCTATTGAATGATTCTAATGTTGCTGCTGCTCCTGATAAAATGGAGAACAATTCTCAGAATGCTACTATGACATCTACTAAAAAGAAAAAGAAGAAGCAAAAGGTCAAAGAGATTGCTCTTAAGGAGGCAGCTTTTCATCCTTTAACTTTTTCTTCTTATCAAGAAGATATGGTGCCTTTCAATAACACTATTGAGGGTTTGATGGGGAATTTCCTCCTAGCTATGATTTTGATATTAACTCTGAACCCGAAAATATGGCTCTCAATAAATTGGTGAAGGGTAAAGTAAAGCATCACTGCATGGCTACAAGAGGACACAAAGTTAGAGTCAAGTTGTAAAAGGGTTCTCTCTATATAAGATTCAAGCTTCTTTTCTGATGGAAGCTTGCCCCTGTTAAGAATCTGTTTTTAGTCTCTGAAATTATGGTTCAAAACTGGTGAGGTTTTCTTCGTGGTTGGATTCCCGTAGAATTGCTCTCGCCAACAAATGGAGTTTTGGAATTTTTTGTCTGTAAGTTGTCATAGCTTTGTATATGGTCTCTAGGCCTCCCTATATATATATATATATAAGTTATTTCTTTGTTAAAGAAAAATACATAAGATGGTTGGTAAGACAGAATCAAGACACCCTTATGTTTTGCTTTCGTAGTATGGTAAAAAACTCAAAGATTATTGGAAAGAAAATCATAAGCACCCCATAAATTATGTAATAGTGCTTGGGGACTTCTTGATTTATACATGCTTGTATTGAAATGCAATATTTAAAATTTGGATTTTTTTGTTGCAGTTTTTGAAGGATACCGTCTTTTTGGAGGGGATTGAAATATATGCATCAATAATCAAATCTTTAAGTTCCTTTGAAGGGGTTGCTCCTCTTTAACATGCTAAAGAGAGTGAATATATTGAAGGTCAATGATTGATAAGCATTGCAGATAACCAACTTGGAATATTGGTGATATTTGTAAAATGTAAACATTTTTCCTTGCTTTCCCGTGCCCTCTTTAATTTGGCCGTATCTTGATTTGCTGCTCTTAATTTTTCAGTTCATGTACATTTTTTCCTATAGAAGTATACTCTTGCATAACGTTGCCAAAGCCTCGAAGCGCATTTGTTGTATGTGTATTGACTTGAGTTTCATGTTCTTTGTAATCCAATTGCAGTTAAATCATCTCTTAACTGTCAACTTCTTATGCACTAAAGTTTTGATCAGCATGTGTGTTATACTCTTCCAACTTATTATATAGTTCTTCTGTGGTAACCCTATATGTCCTTTGTTTCTTAAATATAAGAGCAATCCACAAAATATAAGATCTTGGCATGCATGTGTTTTTACCTGTCGTTACTCTTTCGTCATGGAAGAGTGCCTTTAGTAGAATTGTCTTCTGCTTGTCATTTTCGCACTTTCCATCTATGGTTTTGCTCTACAAATGCTACTCCGTTTGGAGTCTCATGGTTTATGCTTTAAGACTAAGCCATTCAAATAGGAGTTGATATTGCAACTGACTGAATGGCCCTCAAGTGCCTTGAAATTTTCATCTACGAAAATATTAGCTTTGGTGATAACATTGTAGAGATTAGAAACCTCGTTTGAGGATAACATAGGATATGAGGTACATATAGCGTTTATGTTGCTGATTGCAATAATGTTTATAGTCCGAATGTTTAGCATAATGGAGCTCGAGGTGTGTTTGGACTAGCGCATAGGTCATTTATACATATATTGTCAATAATATAAAAAAAAGAAAAGAAAAAAAGGGTGAATCTCTCTTTATACCTTATCTTTTTAGTTTCGTTTCAATTAACTAATTGTTTCACTTGTTTCAATTTACCTCAAATCTTTTTATTCCGCTAATCAATTTGGCCCAATAGTTAATACCATTAACTATATGTAAAAAAAGATGCATTTTTAGATTTTGAATAAAAATGGTTTGAGTCCATTTATTTTTCTGAAATATGATTGAAAAATATAATTTTTTTTTCTAATTTCGAAATAAAAAATCTGGCAATGCAAATATTTTCAATATTTCAAGTTCTAAATTTACATAAAATTCCATTAAATGAGTAAAATTTTAGAACATTATTAGAAAATATTAAAAGTTCATAAAATAAGTTTTGAGGATTGAGACATTATTTGAATCCATTCATTCTGCTCAAAGAATAACTGATGAGTATATATTTGTACATGTCATTATACAGGGGACTGTTGCTGTAATAATACAAAATCTATGCCACCGCTCAAATTAACAGGTAAAGTAGAGACTAATTATGTAAATTTTTTGATAGTTGTCAAGATATTGTGTACAACTAGAAATACTATCAATTGTTAGTTAAAAAGATAGTTCACTATCTCTCTCTACATTAACTACTTAATTATATATTTTACTTTATGTACATTGTACTTTACCTACCTCGGTCCCAAAACTTACTTAAGAATTAGAGAATTTGTGGGCACACCTCTGCCCACACTTGTAAGTATTGAAGCAGAGCTCAAGAAGACCACCTTTGGAGATAGGAGTTCACCTCATATGAAGAAGATCTAATTGATCGGAGCTCGACAAAAAGAATTTCAACCTCAGAATTGCATTATTCACTTCGGAAGCCACTACCCAACCTCAATGCAGATATTGACTCTTCACCTGACGCCATCTGTGGGAACTTATTGTAGAGGAAGAATTTAAGTTCATGAATCTTTCACACTTAAAAATAGCCTCGAGAAATTGAAAAGATGTCGAAGTCCCCTGATGATCAGTCCATTCTTCTGCCATGCGATGTTTGAGACTCTACCTCTAGAGATGGATCTACTTCTAGGCCACAAATCTCTCATAAAGTTGGTAAAATCTTCTCCCCCAATCCTTCTTTGCCTTCCACCAATGTTCCTTTCAGACCTCTCACCCAAAACAACCTCTCTAACCTTATATTGCTTGAAGTGTATGCATGGCTCAAACCACAAACAATAAACAACCCAAGTTTCTCAAGGAATCCCTTTGAACTTCTAGACTTGCAAACTTTAATTGCCTCTATTATTTGTGAAAAAGTTCAAGCTACCCTTACTTCCTATGGGTTACCTCTTAAGGGAAGGAAACCACCCCATTCCTACCACACATGAACACCAATATATGTATGTTGATTTTCCACCTCAGGTCAGGGAAAGGATCCCACCAGAACCAACACTGGCAATTGAACGAAACCAAACCATTATTAAAGGCAGAGATAGAGATATGGGGCAACATCTACACTGCCTTCTGTGCTTGAAGTTAGTAGAGAAGCAGAGCGTGAAGGTTCTGTCCTAGTCAGAAGACGCAGGTTTCCCTATCTCAGAGTAGCTGATGTACAAAGGCGTAGACATTATGGTTTCAGGGTCTGAGGGTCCCAAACCACCAACTCCTCCAGTGCCATCGGTTACATTCTGCTTGAAGAAGAAGATGATATTTGTAACGCTCGAAATTCTAAACAACCCCGAGTACGTCACTAACCAATCATCACAATATCTACTAGACAATACTAAAATAAAACATATTTCATAAATAGAATAAAAGAGGTCAAATGCGATAAAACATAATCCACTGGACCATATTATCATATTTTGGCCTTACAACTTTAGTAAAAAACAAATAAAAATATCATCTTGGCCAATAGCCTACAATTGTCTTAAATGAAATAACAAAAATATGGCACTAAAATAAATAACGACGAAACCATTCCCAAGTGAGCTTCAATATGTCCTAACCCTACTTTCCATGATTCCTAGCTCCTGGTTCTACTTGATGTTTTCATATAAAATAACAATAGAAAAATCAACAAAGCAAGCATGAGTTAGAAAAATGTCCAGTTTATTGAAAAAACGATGACAATAAATATGAAAATGAAAACACATAATTATAAATCTATATTTGTCTAATACAATTTCAACTTAACATAAATCATCGTAAACGTGTAATCTAAATCAATAATAGAACTATATAACATGATGGGATACATGTACTCCCGTTTGGAATACCTGTCCTTCTAAGGCTTTATGCATAAAGGCTTATAGATAGTCATTCCTATTCTGAGTTCCCATGGAACCTGATCAAGGTTAGTACTAAACCACCCAAAATCGACATGTACTCCAGAGTGTTTTGGTACCATAGACAACCATGGCATAAACGTTTTCCCATGGCTCACGACAGTAATCAAACCTTGGAATAAATGTACTCCCAAGGCTTACAACAATATCAAAAACATCCATATGACAAATAAATTCCACCTCAAAACTTATCATCCAATTAATTAGCTATATGGCCATTTCAATTCCAAATCGTTAATAATCAGTTTAACCTAACATGTGACATTCAATCAATTTTGACCATATCATGACAAACGACGATAATTATCAATAGTTTCTCAGTAAACACGGCTTTTAAACATAATCAACTTACATGTAGATTCTAACACATTAAGGCACGACCTTATATGATAACTAACCACAATTTCTCAATATTCATGGATTATTAACTTCAATTATGAGATTTCTTTGAAATTGAATCGTTATCCACAACGTACCTAATCGTAGTAGTAATAATTGATAAAACAAAATCCCTATTCACTCTGTAACATCGCTCAATGAAGCATCTACCCAAAGCCTCGAAGCTCGATTCCGCCTCGATAGGAATTTTTGTTTCCAAGAACCTCGTTCTCTCTCTTTCTTCATGTATCTCTCCCTTAAGGTGTTTTGGGATAAAGGAGGCAACTTTTAGGGTTAGATTTTGGAGTTTGGTAAATAGCAAGTGAGTTTATTAGTGTATTTTATGTTCAATGCTGACCTAGTTGGATCAATCCAAGTATACAAGTGTACTTGGGTCGATCGGGCCTTTCAACCCCAAACTGATGCCAGCAACTGAGGAAAATCTTTGGAAATGACACCAATTCCATTCTACACATGTGTACTAATATTGTACATTTTGCAAAACTTCGTTTGGAGACTTTTAACTTGCCATAGCCCTCCCAACATACACTACATCGCACTATCATATTGTTCTCAACTTACAAGTCATAAAACAAAGAAAATAGAACCTTACATGCCATATTTGATAAGTTGCTGGAATCAAGTGAAATCCCAAAAATAATTGACTCGAAAATATAAATGGATGACATGGAAAACAAGGTTTTGAAACTTTCTTATCTTGATGTGTTTTTAAGTATTCACAATCAAATATAAATAAATGCATTTTCAAGAGTTGGAAAGATTTTATTGAAGCCTTTATCTAATTATAAAGATCTATTCCTGACTATTTTTATTAAAAGCTATGTGGTTAAGCAATCTTACATTTTTATCATCCAAACAAGCATTATTTTCATGTAAGAACATGAGGATATACATGGTATGGATGTGTGAAGATAATTTTGGAACATTCAACAAATCAAAATATAAGAGCCAAGCAAGCGAATAGACTAAAAGGATGGAAGGGTTTGATTGATCAAGAAATAGATTGTGTCATGCCCTCGGTTTTCCGAAAAATCCGAGAACGTGAAACTAAATAAAACACGAGTTATAAACCCAGTAGAACATGCCAAGCAACCTCAAAATATTTTATTACTTTACATGTACACCAACATATCATTCAACGGCAACATACATTACCAATAGATATTACAAAATTTGCATGACTAATACCTAACAAGGTTCCCAACCTACATAATTTTTTCCTTAGGCAACACTAATCTACAAAGCCCTTTCAGCTCTTGTTTAGAGCCACCTGATCCAGTATTTATAAACCACATCATCTAGGTGCAAGGGGTATCATCTTCATAGGCTGCATAGTTGATAAACAAAAGGCAGAAAATGAGTTAGTCATGGGTAATATTCAAATTAATAAACTAAACATAAAGAACTCAAATATATCTGACGATGCAAAATCACATAGGGATCGATCAATACATATACTGAATAAAACTACAATTAACTTAACCAAGCTACTAAATCAATCCGATATCATTTATATAAGTTTTAACAATTAATAGAAGCAAAATAAGAAGAAACCACAACTAACTTGACCAAACTACAAGTTTCAACAACTAACAGAAGACAAATATGACCCTAAGGTTATGGGACCATCATAAAACCCACAAATGAATATGGGGACCGTTATGAAATTCCAAGGAGTAAGTGACCATCAAAGAATCCTTAAAAGTGTGGGATTGTTACAGAATCTCAAGGAATAAAGGGTCATCACAGAATTTCTCGAAGTGTGGGATTGTCACAAAATCCCTAGAAGTGTGGGACCATTACAAAATACAAAAGAGTAAGGGACTATCACAGAATCCCTAAAATTATGGAACAGTCGCAGAATACCAAGAAGTATGAGATCGTTACAGAATCTTGAAGAGTCTGGGACCGTCACTATGTAACACCCTGAAATTTTATATAACACTAAGTTGTTTAATTTACAGACCTTGGAGGTTATTTTGTAATGGAACCAAACTTTTAATGGGAATAAAATATTATTTCTCCTCTCCCAACTCATCATACGTTCTTTAAC
>MKEJ01068673.1:0-15082 GCA_001753735.1 Embelia ribes | reverse complement strand
TTTTGGAATAATATGGATAAAGTTAATTTATCTTTATCCATTAAAAGCAACTTCTTAATTCAAGTGAAAAAAGAAATAGGCCTATGCAAATGGGACGGAGGGAGTATATCATTTGGCTACTTTTATTTTTTTATAATAAAAGTATCATTTTAATACCCCTCTACTTTTATCTAACAAGCAACTAGGTTGCACTCACTTTTACAATAAGCATATTTAGGACCCAATGTTTAAATATTAACAACAATTTTTTTTTTTTTAACAAAACAAAACTTTCATTAATAGAGGCCAAAAGGCCTTAAGAGTTGCAACCAAAGGCTGAAACAAACAAAATTACAGCCTAAACAGCAAAACAAAAGAAAACTTCAGCTAAAACCCCGAAATGAAAACAAAATAGCAAAGTATCAGTGTCTCCATGTAGGTATCCCCGTCTTATCCATACACCACGCTCGATGAGCTAAAATCCGCAGCTCCATTGCAGATTGAAAAAAGCCATTCTTCCCTTCGACACCCAATTTAGCACAAGCATCAGACACTTGATTGCTTTCCTTGAAAAAAATATGCTTAATCTGTACTTCTGCATATTCCATTGAGCATAAAATTTCAAACCACATATTTAGGAGAGACCAAGGAACATATCTATAATCAAAGAACCTTTGAGCTATTAGTTTTGAATCAGTTTCAACATGAAATTTTCAAATATGTAACTGATAACAAATAATCAAACTAGTTAGTAAAGTATTTAATTCAGTAAAGTTATTGGTTTGAATACCCAAGCTATAAGACTAGAGAAGGCCCCAATCACTTTTTTATTAGATCTTATCACACCACCACTTTCAGCATAGCCTGGATTTCCTTTTGAAGCACTATCTATTTCAATTTCAGCTTCTCTTTTTGAGGAGCTTTCCAATAAACTAACACAAATTTTTTAACTATAATAGTTTTAAGTTGTATTTTGAGAATCTGAGTAATAATTTCGCCGTCTGAATTTCCTATAACCAGCTCTGAATTTTAGCTTTTATAAAACCCACATTGAAATTACTTTCATTATACTTTTTACAACTGTGAAATAGCCATATCTCCCAAATAATAAGTCTTGAACTTAAATTGAACCGCTGGATTAACGAAAGATTATATTGCGTTGTTTTGCGTAAATCTATCGGATGTTGGGGACAATATGTCCGTTCACTTAATGCGTTAGCCTTCTCTTATCGTATGCTTTATAATTCCCAAATCAAATATAGGGTTTACAAATCTAGTTACGGTTTTGGTTCTTGGAATAGCCACAGCTACAAAGATTGTGAACTTGTTGAGTGGTTATTTCCTCTTAGTCACACGTATAAATAGAAGTTCCGAAGACCATTGTACACCTCGGGTGTTTTACTTTGAAATATTTAATCTTGCTCGTAAATTAGATTGCAGAAATAAAAGTTCCAAAGACCGATGTTCCCAGAGATCCCAATGCCAAGCCCGTAAAATATAAATATCCAACTTTTTACGACCCTTACGGGCCTATAACCTCTGCTTCCGATAAAATTATCCAACTTGCTGAACGTATAGCTTCTATACCCGCAAAAGAACGTACGTGTTCAAATAGGCTCAGCTCGTAGAGAGAAACTAATGCATCCCAAGAAGAGTAAGGATTATTTATTATTTATTAGTATTTTTTTTTTTTGGTGATTGGCTAATATTATTAAATCCATTAATAGAACCTCTTAACATTTTCAATGCAAGGATTATGCATGCAGATTATTGTCTGATGTCTCCCAAATTTGTCCATATTTTCAAAAATTAAAAATAATGAATAAACATTTTAAATATATATATACAAAGAAAACTTCTAAGCTGATGGCATAACATAGGTGATTAGGGTACTGTAACCTTATCTAATTACATTTACCACTAGTGGAAACCAATAAATAACCAAATTAATGTGCTTTAATTCTGTTTTACTATGGACACCTTTACAAGCTATTAATGACAAGAAGTAAATTCTAAGTCAATAAGAGAGAGGGAAGAAAGTGATAAATTTGATATCAGTTACAAATCTTTAATTTAATTATGGTTTATCTATTTTAATCACTATGGTCAAAAGGGCGAAAAGGAGAAAAACATAAAACCAAAAAAAAAAAAAAAGATGATCGGAAAAAAAAAACCACTGAATTAAAATTTTATATTATTTAATTAAAAATGGCTGCAATTGATCCATCTATTTAGAAGCAAATAATTAGAATTACTATGTTTGATTACACTTATGTCATGTCAAATACATGATCTAACCTAATATTGTTATCATAGTGATGAGACACATTTCAATTACCAATTTTACGTAAAAAGTAAATTAAAACAATTTTGAACCAAAAAATGCTTATGCATTAAAAAAAAAAGAACAAGAAGAAGAAGAAGAAAAAAACTTTAAGACTCAACCCAAAAAAAAAGAAGAGAAAAAAAAGAAGGAAAAGTAAATCAAGCTATTAGAATTAGTCCTTAAAATCCTTTTAAAAACTTGCATTTGTTAATAGTTAAAACAAATTTAATGCTGTTTAAATGCATTATTAAAGACATTGAGGTTAATTACATATTGATTAAGGTCTAAAAGAGACAGTCATGGTTGCCACATGTACGTAATATTTCATACTAGCTAGTATGCGACGACATTACAAGTCGTAAAATTTTTTTGAAATATGTACAAAAATATTATTTTCTCAAATAAAGGTCATATCAATATCTAATAATGTAACTTTTGTAGTATAAAAAAATTTACGCGTAATGAGGTATCGGTAAATGCCACATCAGTGGTCTATTTGACAAGTCAAAATAATTTTTTTTGGTAACGTGAAAGGAAAAAATGCAAACATATAATACAGAAATTTTTAGCATATCAAACCTTGACAAAATGTGTGACCTAATTATACGTACAACATGCATTGGCAACTTATATATGGACAGTAACTATAATAAAAGGAGAAATAAAATAAGGATGTTAATAAGTGAATAAAGGCAACCATTTTACATTAGCATTTTTCATTTAATTTTCACATTTCACTTATTAAAAACTCATTTTTTTTAATTAAAAAGTTATATTTTAGAGATTGTCTACACTAATCTTTCTATAAAAATTATTCATAATTCTTGTATAAATATATATCATATTAGAAAAAAAAAATGCATGTTTTGCCGAATATTAATCAGAATTTTATAATTTTTGTGCAAAAAGTTTTTTTTTTAATAGGGAAAAATTGAATAGTAATTATTTCCTATTCTAATACTCGTGGAATTTTTTCAAAAAAATTAAGACAAATAAAAACGCTAACGTACAAAAAATTCCTCAACTTTGATATTTCAATTAAGAAATCAAATAGAAAACTCTTCCCTATAGAAAAAGGGACACGAATGCTCTAAATTAACCACAGGGCCAAATACATAACAAAAAATATAAACTAGAATGTAAGATAATGAAAATAATTTTATTAATTTTTATAAAAAACTGAGGTTTTCTAGCAAAACTTTTACCTTGTCCCGGTAAAAATGGTCAAATTTTGTCACTAGCTTATGTCCTTCAAGTGAACCTTCTTATGTCCAATTCAAGTCACATGAAATCCCAGCCATTAGATAATTAAACCAAGATTTTTAATAATGGTGGCGGCTACCATAACGTTAATAATGGTGGTGTAACGATTTCGGATCGAAGCCATAGACTTTTTTTATCTTTACAAAAACAAAAAATATTAATTTTTTATTTAGTAACAGCCCGAATATGATACTGTAACAGTCGATACGTAATGGTTCCAGCCGATGCAGACAAAAATCTCATTCTCACGTATACATTAGCCTATAACAATAGCGGTACTAGCTAAAACCGTTACGTAAGTAATATTTAAAATCTTACATTAAACTAATCAAGGGTCAAGATTAACTCTCACCATAATAAATGTCATTCCCTCTCACTCTATGTACCCTATTAAGAAACACCAAATGTTCATTGCATTGAGACATTCACTTCAATTTCTTCTCATATTTTTTCTCTCATGGATTTTGACACGAACTCCAAAGAGTATTCTACCCTCCAAACACTACCCTTTCCCAACAACAATCACTTGAAGCTTGAGAATATAACATTTGAAGATTCTTACTTTTCTCTTGACAATTCTTCTTCTTCTTCTTCATCAAAAGCCTTATTCCAAGACCTACACCAACTTGATGAATCCTTTAATGGTTTGTCATCATTTTCATCCCTAAATTCCGAACTCGGTTTACAAAACGGATTTTGGGACTCTTACGACCCGTTTAACAATGTTTCTTTCCCCGATCTTGATGATTTATACGAGTGCAAACCATTCATCGATCATAAAGTTATGAATAACAATGCAAATTTTGATCCCATCCAAAATTTTGTCAGTAACACTGACAGTGGCAGTGATACATCTAAATTTAAAAATAACAATCCCAAGACTAATCAAAGGACCAATTTCGTCGACTACAAGGAAATTAAGCCTTTGAATTTTTGTACTCCGGATGAGGGTTCTTGTGTAACTTCCGAAAAGGGTAGTTTGGATAAAATTAGTTTCAAAAGGAAGGTGGTGCAGCAAAGAAGGAAGCAATACAACAGTGAGGCAAAGAAGACTAATTATGCAATCAAGGGGCAATGGACCACAGAAGAAGATAGGTTTAATAAATCAAAATAATTATTTTTTGAGGAATATGGTTTTTGTTATGTGGTTATAACGTTTATATTGGCCAACAAATTTTTCTTTAGGTTTTTCTAAAGTTGGCTTTGATTTTCATTGTTTTTGATGAGGAACGTTTACATTTTATTTTATTTTATTTTATTTATTTTATTTATTTATTTATTTTTGTGTCGGTGTGTAGGATATTGATCGATATGGTTCACAAGTTTGGTTTAAGAAAATGGTCTCACATTGCTCAGAGGCTCAAGGGGAGGATCGGAAAGCAGTGTCGAGAGAGGTGGCACAACCATCTTAGGCCTAACATTAAGGTAATAAATAAATATATATATATATATATATATATATATATATTCATCATTTGTTTTCTTTATGCTTTCTTTTTTCTTCATTTAGACTCCATATGTTTTGTTAACTTTTTCTCCTTTTTGGTGCAAAATATTACCACAAAAAGGTTTTGAATGCAAAAAAAGGAGGATGTCCAAAAAACAGAACCAATATATAAATGTTCGGAATATTCATGTTTCTTAGATATATCCATAATCTAGCTGTATGAATTAAGATAGAAATATGGAAATGTCCCTAATAGGGTTAGCATTGTACATAGACTTCTCACCATGTACAAAATTTTAATAAAATGTAATTTTCTCCATTGATGTTTCTTTTCTGGCTGTCACCGTTGCTATAAGAAAGCATTCTCTCATTAAAATATTAAAAAATTAATATTTAGGTTAAAGTTTATATTCACCCCGCTTGTGAACAAATTAGTACACATGCTATTAAATGCATAACATATAGATATATTTGATAGTTATATAATGTGCCCCATGTACATAGTATTATACATCTACAATATCGCTTGTGTACTAATTCGTACATCGATGGTGAGTAAAAAATTAATCCTGATTTAGGTGAAATATATGTAGATGTCACATTAATGGAATTTACACTACATAGTTGACTTGCTTACATATAATAGAATTGCGTTAAAATTTATTTTAAAGTTACCATTAACATAAGCTTATTACTCCCTCCGTTTCATATTTAGGTGTCATTTAATTTTAATAAGAATTAAGAAGCCACTAAATAATCTCATTTGTATAAAAATATTGATATTTTACCATATTACAATTTGTTGAAATACTAAAAAAAATTAATGTGCAGAGTAATTAATATATATGGGTAAAATTGGAAAAGAAATTATTAAAGATAATATTGATTTTCTAAATAAATAGTTAACATGAAACAATTTTTTTTCCCCCTAAAACGTCGTTAAATATAAAATAGAGGGAGTATTAAATTCTCAATAAACCTTTTTTAAGCTTTACTAAAGAGTTCTCTTAGTGAAGGCCTGTAAAGCTGTATTTGCCAGTTCAAACTTTAACCTTCAACTTCCGTTACAATTGTAAATTTGTGAATCAAATTTACATTAGCAATTAAATAAATTTTCTCATAAAAGTTCTTTTTATATTTGCTTGAAAAAATTTTAAGTCAAAAACACCATTAAATGCTATTTAAGTATATTGTTTTATGAATTCTAAACATTGTTGTCCATGGTTAATGTGAATTTTGAGAGCTGAAAAATAATTAAAAAAAATGTACTCACATTAACCAAATTATTCATATATTAACACCCTTAAGTCCATCACCAAAAG
This sequence comes from Embelia ribes, assembly GCA_001753735.1. Lineage (NCBI taxonomy): Eukaryota > Viridiplantae > Streptophyta > Magnoliopsida > Ericales > Primulaceae > Embelia > Embelia ribes. Next base: position 8,745 of record MKEJ01068673.1, on the reverse strand, counting down.
AAAAATGACCTTAGTCCTTTTACAACCTTTCGAAATTTTATTATTATTATTATGATTNNAGGCAACAAATGGGCAGAAATAGCGAAGAGGCTCCCGGGTAGAACTGAAAACTCCATCAAGAACCATTGGAATGCAACAAAAAGAAGGCAATACTCTAAGCGAAAATGCCGAACCAAGCACCCAAGGACAAGCAATATCCTTCAAAACTATATCAAGAGCTTGAATCTTGATAAAAAACAAAGCAACAACATCAATATGCTCCATTCACCATTCACGCACCCGCAAACGTTCAAACCACCACCGCCACTGTCGCTGCTATCACTTACACCTCTGCCTCGGCCGCACTTTTTTGCCCTCGGAGGAGGCAATTGTTTGGTTCCAGATTATGAAATAAGCGACATCCCGGATATTGCTTTCGACGAGAGCTCGTTGGGAGAAGAGAGTAGCATTGACTCTACGCTTGAGGATTTACCTAATATTCTTCGTATTATGAATGGGGATGAGAATGGATGTAAAATGGATGGTGGGGATTCTTTCATGCAGGTAGAAGTGAAGAGAGAGATGGATTTGATAGAGATGATCACACAAACAACCTCTAACTAGTGTTAAAGGATTGTTTGGTTGCAACTTTTAAGGTCAAACTTTTTTGCTTTTTGATTAAAAGTTGGTACATTTGGCTGGTCAGTTCTAAACCTAAAGTTTTGCTCCTTTTTGGAACTTAAAAAATAAAAATTTTAAACTCATCTAGTATTTTTTAGCTAAAGAAGCTATTTTTTTTTTCTTTACAAGTTGCAGCAAAACAAACCTAAAATCCTTACATTCATTGATTATGTGCATATATATCCAATAAAAGTATAGTACACCTTTAGGGCATTTACAATAAAATTTAAGTGGAGAAATTTAGTAGAAAGTGGCCAAGGATGGAGCCTTTTTAATTGTTGATAAGCTTGTATTGTACTTTCAGATAAAGCTTATATTTTGATTGCATTTTTATTGCTTCTTATATGTTTTATTTTATTTTCTATTTGAATTGAGGTCCTTATTGTGTATGTTTTATCATGATTATGTAAATAAACCCCAGAATAGTCTCGAATTAGAGTTTTTATTTTGGGCCAATGACAAGCAAGTCTATCTATCAGGGCACTGTATGCATATGATGTAAATATTAAGTTTCAGTTGCAGAAAAGAGAAGAATTTTAAAATGTTGACAAAAAAAATAGATGTAATAATTTATTTTTTTAAGGTTGCATAGTTACTCATTTCAAGTCTTTGTCATTTTAGATAAGTCTTTTTGTCATAATTTAAGTCCCACGTTTTTATTGAAAACAATTACCAAACATACTTTTTCCTCGCGTTTCTATTTGGTTAAATAATAAATTTTAAGTTTCTGAAAATTTGTGTTCAAAATTTTTTAATAGCTAAGTTTTCTACATACAAACTATGAAAACTGAAAATGCTTCTATTTCTCAGAAACTGCCATTGTTCAATGAGGCAGATTAATGATATAGTAATAGTTCACAATAAACTTAGATATTTACTTCAACGGTATAATAATTCTCCTTGTGATAAACATCCTTGAGATAAGGAGATGCGTATAGCTCAACCGAGTAGACCATGAGTGGTTCACTAGCTACCTGCTGATAGTTCGGCTCCATATATACTGGAATCGTAAACGAGCAGGACAACACCGTAGTATTACATCTCATTTTCAAATGCAAGTTCTATTTGCATAGTGGTCGGCGTGTCATATCCTAATTAACAAAGCCAAAATTCCGCATCAACATTTCCGGAATATGAACTTCAATCACGCGATATAATGACAAAATTGATCTCTCCGAAACCGCTAGCAATCGACAACATAATACAGTTGAAAGAGCTACCTCTTAACCCGTGCACACCCAAAACACAACAGAAACTAGAAATCCAATTTTCACTGATCATCACATCTTTCAGCGGGTAAAATTGTGGGGACCTAATATACGAATGCAACCACTATCCCAAAGGAAAACAAAAGCGAAGAGTGCTTTGACTGATTTCGTTGAAATTATCTACTTTCTGATCAAAATCCCCAACTTTTGTTGATAAGTACTCGTTCACGGAAGTTTAAGCTGTCTTAGGCTTTGCCTTGATATGTTTCACCCTCGAGTACAAGAACACGCCAGCAAGGGCCACTCCAGTGCCTGCAAAGAAAAGACAAGAAAAAAATTACTTATACAGAGTGAAAAAGAGCAGGTAGAAAGTAGAAAAATGGTGAGCATGCTATTTATCGAACCTCTAAAACATTAGATAAAAGCTCCTTATGGAAAAGCCCCTCCAACACCATTAAAGAGGGTGTAGTGGTGAGGAGCCGCTCCTGAACCACAAAAACAAAATCTAGCAATATAAAATTCCGGTGAAATTTTCTTTATTACTTATGCTAGATTATGTTTCTATGACCCAGAAGTTCTTCCTAATCGTTACACCATTGTTCCTTTTTAAGGGTGTTAGAGGACTCCCTACGCAAGAACAGGTGAGAAGAATAGAGCATGAGTAAGTCATACCAAGAGAGTAGTTGATAGGCGAAACGAGTGTGCGGAAGAAGAGAACAGATGTCACAATAACAACCACATGCTTCACAGTCACACAATTGCCGACAGATTGGGTAACTGGGGGGATACTCTCTGCAGAATCATGTAAGAAACCTGCATGATAAGCTCGTGTCAGCATCTTCCGCAAGAAATAGCAGACGAGATAAGAGTACAAGGACACAGTTTAGCTTTGGAAAATGTAGCCAATACCACCATTCAAGAATATCAATACATATTTTCCGGTTTCCTGAAGCTGTCTTCATTTAGCAAGTAAAAGTTGCAAAGTTCGGATGATAAACACTGTAGTATCTCACTCTCAGCTAGCAAGACAAGGGTTAGATAAATTTCTATACCGATGACTGGAAAAGAGTGACATTTTCCTATCAGCACTATTCATCAGAGTTTCGACGACATAATCAGAGACAGATTAGAGCATTGGATAAGGTATTCATTTATAAATCCAAAAACTGATACAGGCATGGCATATATATATATATATACACACAGAGAGAGAGAGAGACATACACACGTTTTTCCTACATAATCACAGACGGATCAGAGCTATTAAATGAACCTGCTTGTTATAGATTTTGAAGTATATATTGAATAGGTACCCGAGCCCGAACAGAGGCCCCAGGTGCAAGGTCCGGGCAAAGCTACTGGCGCTCTCTCCCCCCACCGCTGACGTGGCCATGGCCTCAAATCCGTCGGACTCCGGCGCGGGATCCATCGGAGGAGAAGATATCCACGTGGCCCTCGAGTTGGACAATGCAACATTCTTTCTAAATAAATGATTTCTCATATTTAATCTAATGGGAATGAGAATGAGAATGTGATACATTGTGTTTTCATGTTTCTATATTTCTATAAAAGTTTTTAAAATGCTATGCTAAATTTCTTAATGATAAAATTTAACATTCATAATTTATTAATTTTTTTATTTTATAAAAACTATAAAACTCTTGTAAACATCCGGCAACATGTATTTTTGTGTTTTATTTTTAAAATTTTCTAGAAATATTGATGTGCATAATTTCTAATATGTGAATTTTGTAATAGAAAATATGTTTTATAAAGTGAAATATATAAATTAAATGAGTAAGACCCGGAAGAGTGATTCAAGGATATAATTTCTTAAACTCATTAGAGTGATAATATTTTCTCCATCCACATATAATTGATCATATTTTTAAATTAGAATATCCAAAATTAATTGTATTTTTTTATTTTAGAAAACATGCAATCCTTACAAAATCAAGTAAATTATCATTATTGTCTCTTTCTATTTATTATAATAAAGTCAAATCAATGATTAATAAGAGCAAATTTGATCATTTGTCCATAATTCAAATTTTAAATTTGAAATTACTTAAAACTGTATGATCAAACGATCTCATTATTGTTGGACGGATGGAGTATATGAGAAAATATAATTATGTTTACTCATTTCTTATTTGGGTTTCTTAGGAGAAAATAGAAATTTATTTTTGTTACATAAAATTTGAATAGCAAGTTTTCCATTCAAAAAAATATATATAATATTGCAATTCTCATGTGATATTCATAAAGAAAATTTTGAGTTGTAATATTTCTACATAAAAATTTACCAAGGAGAAAAAACTCTCAATTAGAACTTAAAAATTAAACAATCAAATGTACACCGAGCTCTCGCATGTTTGAAAAGTCCATGAATGAGAGCTCATAATCGTTGGGAATTTGGGTGGGCTATGGAAAAATGAAGGTGAAATAAGATTAAGCTAGATCACCAACCAAGCAAAAGTATAAATAATGACAGATGAGAAATTTGAAATTTGACCAATGATATATATATATATATATATATAGAAAATAACAAATTGCATAAAACATGTTAAATCTTATACAATGATATGAAAATTGAGGCAACGCAGATGATACCGCCACATAACAACAAAATGAGAGAGAAATCACAAGGAAAGGTCACGTTTTCTAAAACAAAATCAAGACTTCAAGAAGTGATTTTATGAAAAGTAAAAGACGAAGTTGAGACTACGAGCAACGACAAAGGTGAAAATACTACCTCAATAAGCTATATACGACACGGGGATTATTCTTAGTAAAAAGCGACCGTGGAAGTAAATGTCAAAGTTTTCGCAAAATGGGATTTTTGTTTTCCAGACATCCTTCCATGACAAATCCTTGCTTGAAACAATGCATAAAAATTTAAACACTTTTGAACAAAACTAAACACCAGTCCACAAACCAAAGGTCACTCTCATTCCATTCCATTAAAATCCACAACCATACAACACAAACTAGTTTTCATCGATATGAGTTTTTGCTTGTACGATTCATCAACACACGGATAACGAAGATATGCAAGTGCTCTCATATATGTGCTTACATATCAATTCTCATGACATGAATACTTGAACGCTTGTAGTCTTCACAACCTGGCAAATGGGGCAAATATCAGCAAACCCTTCGCAATCCTTGCAAAGACACAAATGCCTACATGGCATTAACAACATCGATACTTCTTTACTGTTGCAAGCCCTGCATTTTGACAATTGATTTTCAAAACCACTATTTCCGAAATTAGCATAAGAGGCAGCATCGTCCATTTCGCTATCCCCGAACCCTTCTCTCGTTTGGATAGGGCCTTGGGCCATGACCAGTTGGAGATTACTCTTCAGTGCATTGGCTACAGACTCGTTGTATCGAGCCCTATAGTGCCAGCACTGTGCATCAGAAGTGAGTTGCTTTATTTTATCAGTTAGTTCCTTGTTTTTGCGGTTCATGTTCTCTATTTCGAGTTCTTTCTCGTGTAGCTTTTTTGCGACTCCTTTCTCTAAGTTGTTGAGGAACCGAACAGTCTGTTTATGCTTTAACTCTCTTATACCCTTCATAAGATTCGCTTCCTGTTCAACAAAGGCACATTAGAACAAATGATATAACAATTATACATCATCACCATCTTGAAAAGCTCAAACCCTAGGTACCATATATCTTGAGCAATTAATGGTCAAAACAAAATATAACAAATCATAAAAAGCATAACAAGTAGGGTACATTACGCATTGCTTTCTCTTTTAGTTCCAAATGTGATTAAAGATGCACTTGAAATAAGCATCATCGCACTATATAAGCTAACAATTCCAGACAGGGCACTACGCAAATTGAATTGATTGGCTGGGCATATAATAATGGGTATATTAAGGGAGGGGGAAGTTTTACCTGAAGCCTCATATACTTATCAAATTCTTCTTGTTGCAGATCAATCTCAAGCTTAAGGCTATCGCCGAGAGCAAATATACCAGGTAGAGGACCTCTCCTGCCTTCACCAGAACAAGTAATAGAAGAATTGTTGCGTTCTTCTTCCTCGTAAGACAATTTTAGCCCAGTGGACACGGGATTGGGATTCGTCAATATTCGTCCAGCAGGTCCACCTTCGTCTTGGTGAAAGCTATTATTATTATTGTTGTTGTTGTTGTTTAAAGGAATCTGAAGGTTTTGTTGGCTGGAATTAGGTTTAATTTCCCAACATCTCTTGACAGGTTGGTTGGGAGCAGCTGCTTGCTCGTTGCCAATGAAGTTTACAGGATTCACACTGCACCCCATAGGAACTACATCGTATATGTTGAAAATGTGCTTTCATCAGATGTAGTGTAGAAAAAGCTGATAATAGATAGAAAGGGCTTTTGTGAAAAGATGCACAAGAAAATTTTGACCCGATGGAAGTGCTTGAAGGACATCGATTACAAGAAGCTATGTACGCGAAGGGAAAGAAAGAAAACCTGTGTTGGCATATCAGACAGCCCTATAACTAAATTCTACAGAACTTCAACGCAAATCTTGGTTGTCGATATTGAAAGAGAAAACAGGCACAAATCAGGATTAACACGAAAATTATACCCCCAAATCTGCAATGCTTAAGTTTACCTTTTACTTACCTAATCCTTATTTTTCAAATTTCTTACTGTTGATTGGACTTCTTCTACATCAAAAAGGTTTTATTCAATATGCACCATCATGTAGATAAAAGGGTTGAGATGATAAAAAAAAAATCACAAATGAACTGGCTAACTTCCAAGTTATGGTGCGAGATAGAATTGATTAATGACCCCTTGTTCCCTCCACATCGCCTGATACAGCTAATTCTTCATATAAGATGTCAATAAGGGAAAGTACTCCCCGAGTGTTATACATGATATAGCACACATAGATTTATCTTCTACAAGGAGATGCACAAAACCAAACCCTTAGTAATTGCAGAAACACAAAGTTTTAAACTGACCAAGAAAATACGCATGCCACATGCATGACACAATCATAATTTTTGCTGTTACAAACAAACAGGCTGGAATGCATACAACATCATCCCAGTTGCACTAGGCTAAAAAAAAAATGACAGAAAAAACGGATGTGGAGCTAAAAAAAAAAGACAGAAAAAACGGAAAGCTGAGAAAAACAAGACAAGTAAAAGCAAGAAAGAAAAATAAAAATTCTATGGAAATTCTAATTTTCAGATGGAAAATGAGTATTACCAAACAACTGCAACTGGGGCAACACATTAGGATCATATTGGAAGTGATTTTCCTTGACGAAACCAGGAAACCCTTGATTGCCTTTATCACTCCCCCCAAACATACTCCTGTGGGCATTTTATTCAACAAATTAAAGATAAGCAATAGGCAAAGATCACTCGACACCATCAAAAAGCTTGCTCATGAAAAAAAAATAAAATAAAAAAGAATCCTTTCAAACACAAAACTTAATCTTTTTCATACCAGTTTTTAAATTAATTCAAACAGCACAGAATTGTTCAACAAGAGCAGCCACTCAAATCCGGAGAAAACGACTAGAATTAACCAAAATGCAAAGCCAAAAACAACAACTAAACAGAGCAAAGTAGCGCAAAATAGTAACATTGTTACTTCCAATCATACCAAAGCCTTCTTTTTCATCGCAATAAAAGATTGTAGTTCGAAAGCGGCTGGCTAGAAATAAGTGCAGGTTAAAAAGTCTCTAACACAACTCATTGCCAAACGCATCATATGTATTAAAATATGAAAAATAATTTCTTTTGTATAAGAATCCAATCATACACAACTTCATAGACCAGATAAGTACTGAATCAGCTCTCAATAACCCAGATGTATTTTGCCCAAAGAATAGATACAACCAAATTAACTGTAATCTACGTGATCAGATGAAAGAATATCAAAGCGAATACCTCAAAAAGATTGAAATTTAGCTGAGCCACATTCATTATATACACTTAAATTATAAAAATACTTCTATTATGTAATATACTATAAATCCTAAATGTAAAACTAACAATCTTCAAGACGCACATATATTACAGCCCAAGGATAAAAGATCTCAAAAGCCCTGATTATATCCATGACCTACCTTTGATCTCCGAAAAAAAACTAAAGCATAGGTATATACAAGTATGGATAATAAAATCCAATACAAGCAATCGGATGAAATGATTGGTACCACGAAAAGATCGAAATTTAGTTGAACAACATTCATCATGCAAACCCAAATAATAAAAGAGTTGTCACTATATACACAAATCCATCATATATTACTAAATCAATACATCGTATATTGCTAAATCAATCCCCAAACGTAACATATTAGTGCCCAAAGATCAAAACTCGCAAAAATCCCCAATTTTTTCACAACATAACCTGATCTCAGAACAAATTTCCAGCATAGATACATACGAATATTTACAAATAAACTCCAATATTTAGGATTAGAGCAAAGGATACTAAAGTGAATACCTTAAAAAATTACAAGATGTTAGTGAATTTATATACATGTACTAAGCAATCTTCTAGACCCACAAATATTTTTGCCCAAATATTAAAATGGAAAAATCTCCAATTTCTCAAAACCTATCCCCGATTCAGAACAAAATTCTAGCATGGATACATACGAATAAACTTATGTCAGATGAAATGGGTACCTCGAAAAGATCGGAAATCGGTTAATTTAGAAGACGGATTTGAAAATCAAAAGAAGGGGTAGATTGGATCTGGGTCAAAGCAAAAAGGGTAGTTGGAGTAAATGAAGAGGTTTCGGTTACGAGAGCAAATGGCATTTGTTGGGGTTGGGAGAGAAGAAGAGGAGGGAATGTTCTTGTTCATCTTCATTGCGACTTTCTCTCTCTCTGTCTCTGTCT
>MKEJ01068652.1:0-13982 GCA_001753735.1 Embelia ribes | reverse complement strand
ATTTAATATTTAATAATTTCAGGTTTCGGGTTTAAACTTTTTATAAAATCTGACCCCAAACTCAAAATTTTATAGATTTTAAATCTGGAGTCAAATTTTTACTAAATATTTAGAACCAAATTAAATTCGTTCGGTTCCAATTGTGAATTAGCAAAACCATACACACTTCCAGCAGTGACAGCAAATCTGAATTCATGTGGTTGCCCTGTGCTGAACTACTGAAAAAATCCAATTTTGTAGTAGGAGGAGTGAGATTTGGACAAAAGAGCGAGAGAGAGAGAGTATAAACCCTAATCTAATTTGTTAAAAAAAAATTAAAAATAAATAATAATAATAATAAAACAATGGTGGTGATATTAGCCTGCAATTCTTCTTCTTGTTCTTCCGCTCAATTCTCAAATCATCACTCTAATAATAAAGAAATTCAAATACCCTCCTCCTCCTCAAATGGAAACCACCGCTGCTTTGGCCGCCGACAGCTCTGCTTCGACGGCGTCTCCACCGCCGCCGCCGGTTCCGACTCCGGCCACGGAGCTTCTCCTCATCCCTCTCCCTCTCTCAAGTAATTCTACTCTTTCCTCTCATACTTGTACCTGATTTTAATGTTTGTTTGGTTACCGCCTTTTAACGCGGGGGGCGGGGGGAACCAATTTTTTCTGACTACAGAAAAAGCGGAATGCACCCGGCTTATTCAAGAGAAAAAACCAAGTTAAGTTTAGTTTTTAAGGGGGGGAAAAGGTGCTGGCAATGAGCCGTTTGTAAAATAAAATTAGGCTTAGTTTGGCACTGCCGGTAATTTCCGAAATAAAAGCTGCTTTCAAAAATTTATTTTCTAAGCGAATGTAGTACTCGTGTTTGGTAAGTTGTAAAGGGTTTGTTTGGTTGCGGCTTTTAAGCACAAAAGATGGTTTTTTTCCCGACTGACAAAAAGGGTGAAGTAGCTTACTGAGGACAAAACATAAAAAAAGTTTAGCTTTTAAGCTAAACGAAGTCCAACTTTTAAGCGGAAAAAAAAGTTGGATCTTATAAACTGTATCCAAACAAACCCAAAAAAATTGTTTAGAAATGTAGTGTGATGTTTGGTGAAAATGTGATAAATTGAGTGTATTCTTGTAATTAATAATAGAAAATCATAATTAGGTGCCCAATCAATTTTGAAGGCCATGCCCACCAGTTCAAACTATTTAATACCCCTATACGTTAATCCTATCGATCACACTTTAATTTGAGGTTGGCATATAGAGAATACTCACACAAGACTCATAAACTAAAAGTAGAATTGTTTATGAACGATAGTCCCAAGTTAAAGGGGATTATTGTTGCAAAACTCCTTTTTTAATGAGATTCAACAGTGTTTGGATACACTAGTGGAAGGATTTAGTCCTTAAAGTTTAGGATAGAGAGTCATTTAGGACCAATGATGGGAGTTCCTTGAAGCACCCATAAAAAGCAAAAGCAACTGTTGAAAAGTACCATCTTTTATTGTTCAAAACACCAGTACCTGATTTTCATTATGGGAAAACAGAAACAGTCTCGAAAAAGCAATGTGAAACTCGCCCTTAGTTCTCACTTATGTTATGAAGCCTTCACATTGATATTTGTAATTGTGTTTAGGGCTGAAGTAATTGGCAAGAGCTTTTTATTGACAACTCGGCGGATGTTGTTTGCAAGTTTCTTTACGTATTCATGTTATCATTCTTCAAGGTATTTATCAGGTTCGCAAAATCCAGCCTTTTATTTCCTTTTAGGTTCTACTTGACTGTTGACTAGTCATTTGATCAAATTTGTGAACTTATCATGCATTTTGAGCTATATGCTAATCTTGCTTCATATTTCAGCTTTTTGGATTTGCTCCCTAAGTCTCAGTGTAATTGTTCATTCATAGATTTCATCTTTTTAAACACTCTAGTATAACAATTTATGCTTTAACTTGTACTTTTTATAAAGCAAAATCTTTTCTTTCACATCCATTGCCACCCAACGACCCAAATGTGTAGAATTGGGTGCTCAAGCCCGGTGCATTAAAAACCATTACAGAAGTGAGAATGTTGGGTCATTACACAATATGCATAGTTCGCGCAAAAAAGTGTGTATTCCAGGGAAGGAATTTTTGGATGCTCACTTGAGTTAGGGTTTAACCGTGTTGGACTTGAAACGTAATAATGTTATGCTCTTGGGTCGTTGAAGTAGCAAGTGTATTTGAATGAAGACACTGACTCACTAGATTACACATTATGAATTGTTAAGAATATTTACTGACTCGCTAGATTACACATTATGAATTGTTAAGGATATTTAAGTATTTATAAACTTGTAAAGCCTTATCAAGTCCGATCTGTCATTCATACTTTACTCATTCTTTTGTTGGTATATTCTCGGCAACTGGTTTCTGATCACATCATAAATATTGGGTTTACAGCTTATGCTTTAGGGGATCCAACTGTGACACTTGAACAAGTAACACCCACTGTTTATCCTTCTGGGGCACTCTTCCCATCCGAGGTTCAGTTCCAACTTTACACACAAATTGTTTCTGTCATCATTCCCAAGATGCTCTCTAGTCGAAATTTATTTCATCTTCTTTGCAGGAAAGGGTAGTGCAACTGTTTGAGAAGAATACTTATTCCGTTGTCAATATTTTTGATGTAACATTACGCCCTCAGCTTAATGTTACAGGTGTGGTAGAGGTAAATCTATGTCTTCTATGATATGCTTCAACAGTTCAACTTGCTATCATATTTCCACTCGTATGAGTTTTGCCTGCAGCATGATATACATTCGTATGCGTTCTGACAGGTTCCTGAAGGTAATGGTTCTGGAGTGGTTTGGGATAAACTAGGTCACATTGTGACAAATTATCACGGTAAGCCAGTTGGAAAATTTGAACTGTATTTGCCTGCGTGAGAATTAAGTGGGATTTGGATACTTCAAAATAATGTCTCTAGCAATTGCCCAACTTATTGAGTAGTGTTATATTTGACAACACAGTAATCATATATATGCATACGCGCATCAGAATAGGCTACTGAATTTTGAACGTGCTTGAACACTGTGCAGTAATTGGTAATTCTCTTTCAAGAAATCCTAAACGTGGGGAAATTGTCGCCAGGGTCAATATTCTTGCGTCAGAAGGGTGAGATTCATATGCTTACACTTTATTGAAAGATCAAAATATCGTTTCAACTCAGTTCCTTATTTGCGTAGTTTTTGAAAAGGGTTCAGAAGAATTTTGAGGGTAAGTTGGTTGGTGCGGACCGTGCCAAGGATCTTGCTGTCTTGAAAGTAAACACTCTCTTTAAGCTAAATCTTAACAATTTATTTTTTTTTTTGGTACTTTTCGCTCTCATAGTTGGTATGTAAGAGTATAGAGTCTGAAAGATGTTGATCATTATTTAATGACAGGTGGAAGCACCTGAAGAGCTGCTGAGACCTATCAAAGTAGGTCAGTCGTCAAACTTAAAAGTCGGCCAAGAATGCCTAGCAATTGGAAATCCATTTGGTTTCGATCACACCCTCACCGTTGGAGTCATTAGTGGGCTAAATCGCGACATATTCAGTCAAACCGGCATAACAATTGGTGGAGGGGTTCAGACAGATGCAGCCATCAACCCCGGAAATAGGTATTATCGGGGCGACTACTTATTACTCTGCTGAATATATATTAATTTTGCATTTATGAATAACTTCTCATTTAATTGTTATCAGTGGAGGGCCTCTTCTAAATTCCAAGGGCAACTTAATTGGAATTAATACAGCAATTTTTACTCAGACAGGTGCCTTCTATCTTCATGTTTCTCTCGTTATATGTTCAGATGAGATAATAGGGAAAGCACTTTTCCCTTGCATTTGAAGTCCGTATTTGAACCTCGGATACGTTTATAATTGTTTCTGATGTGGCAGGGACATCTGCGGGTGTAGGGTTTGCAATTCCATCCTCAACAGTCGTAAAAATAGTACCTCAGTTGATCCAATCTGGCAGAGTATGTACAGTCGTTTCTCAATAACGCAGCTCATATTCTATCCGTTACCACTCGATTTAATCCTTGCTAATTTTTCTTTCTGCAAGAATTTGAAGAAGAAATATGCTACATGATAATTCTTTTATGGTCTTTCAACTCTTGAAGGAATTAATTTATACTCCCATCTTTTGAACCAAGTTAGGTTGTGCGTGCTGGTTTAGATTTGGATATTGCTCCTGACCTAATTGCCAGTCAGCTTAATGTTCGAAATGGAGCTCTGGTTCTGCTTGTATGCCTCTATAATTACATTGTGTTTAAAGTTTTGATCGTGTATTTCTACTCATTTGTAGTAAATTTGATAAACTTTTACTCATCTCTCTCTAGGTTCCTGGAGATAGCCTTGCGGCCAAAGCTGGCATACGCCCTACCACGAGGGGCTTTGCTGGTAATATTGTTCTTGGGGATATAATTGAGGCAGTCGATGACAAACCGGTGAGCTAACTCTTCCTTTCGTATATGGCGTTTCTTATCATTTGTGTATATACTCTTAAAGGCAATCTTGAAAATTAGCAAATTTCTTTGGTATGGGCATACTCCTAAAAAATTGGCACATTTCTCTAGGACTAAAGCGTTCTGTTTGGCGTTCATTTGTTAAAAAAAAGAAAGAAAGAAAGAAAGAAAAGTCAATAGTTTCAAGTTCGATGGTTTTAAACTTTGTTAGTGCTTTGTATTACGTGGTGCATTATGCACTAATTTTCCCTTGAGAATATTGATGTTGTTTCCCAATTTCTGAAAAGTGATTTAAAATTGATGAAATACGTATTGTTATTGGGCTAAGTAGGTAAAGAGCAAAGCCGAGTTATACAAATTATTGGACGATTATAATGTGGGAGATAAAGTTCTCTTGAAGTTTCGACGAGGAAACGATAACTTGGAACTTTCCGTAGCTTTGGTGGAGAAAGATTCATGACGAATCGACAATGCTAATACCCACAGTTATGCTTTAAGTTGGTGAGCAAGAGATCTTTAAGAGCTGCAAATTGACATTAGTTTTTCACCTTGGAATTTTAATTACTTTTAGTTGTTGATTATGCAAAATGTGATTTACCTACTTTACTTGTTAAGTACTCCTATCTATGTATTCCGGCCCACTATCAACTTGTTTGGTTGTATGTTATAAGTTTCAATTTTTCAATATTTTTTGCTTAAAGTTGGACACCGCTTGGCTAATATGGAAAAAAAACATGACCATGCTGAAATGTTTGGCTTGGTAAATCAATTTAATTAGAACCTTAATGGTAATTATAAGCTTTAATGAGCAGAAAGTGATATTTCCCCTTGTTAATATGTGTGAAAGCAAAATTTGGTTTTGCTTGATGGTTTGATACCATGATGGTGAGAGGATAATAATATTTAACTTGAAGCATATATTTGTTGTTTATTCAGATACTTGTAATATAAAACATGTAGTATACACCAGTTCTAATCTTAATATTTATGATTTGGATGATGAATTGATCTGTTTCTGAGATCCCATCAATCTGTATCAGCTGTTATTTTAATTAAAGAATTTTCTCTAATCAACTCAAAGCTCCAACCCTTTGCCAATCAGTTCTTAAGGTTAAGCATAATTCAGGGTTTGTTTGGTTGCAACTCATACGCTCCAACTTAAAAGTTGTTCAGTTTTTAAGTTAAATTTATTTATTAATTTGGGCTAAATAAGCTGTAAGATTTAAGATGAACATATCTTGATTTTTTCTCGGTCATAATAAACTGATTTATTTATTTAAAAACTTATAAACCAATGTTTGACTGTAATGTTTGTCCAACAACATAGGTTTCATTAATTGGTAAGCAATTAATTAAGACATGATCAAGTACCAAAGGAAAAAACAGAAGTCTTTTATCATAAGTATTTTCTTTTTTGTTTTCGTATATTGGACACAATCTTAAAGCTTAAATAGTTTTCACAGAAGCGAATACAGTCGTTGACTCGTTTTCTGGTGTTTCGGGTTCATCCTATTTTTTGGACTCTATTTCGGTTTTCCTCTCCGACTCTTCGGACTCCGCCATCGTATTCCTCTGCCAAAAAAGCGAGACTGTTTATAAATTTCCGAGGTTAAAAAAAATATTCTTTTAGTTGAAACAAAACCCCCCATCAATTCAGAGATTTGAACCTTTTTTTCAGACATAACCACACAAGTCACCTTCAGCTTAGCCAAAAAAAGTTCCCAAAAAACAAATAGTGAACATCTTTTTGTTTATTATAAATTTTTTTTTTCCATATGATTGTCCATCAGAAGGCATAATTTTATTTGTGATTCTGAATTTTTTGTCCCTACGGAAAAATAACCATCTAAACTAGTTAAAAAGAATATAAAGGTTATAATAAGTCACTGCATATCAAAACTAAAAGTTCCTTTCAGTTAAATCACTCTCAAGTGACACTAATGAATATAACTCATATGTGAATAAGAGATTTTGATACTTGATCATTGCCCAAATAATGTATAACTTCCTTATATTATAATTTACAACTCTGGCATTTTCACAACTTTTTGGGTTTTTGTTTTGGATTCCTCTAAGAACTTTTACAACTTGAAAAAAATAGCAACATCCCAAGCTTTTATGTATATTACATAATTATGGAACCCATACGCTTTCGCTAATGTGCTTCAATTCACATTTTAATTGGACCATCTCACATAAATCAAATTTAAATTAGATATGACAATTACATATTAGTTACTACTCCTTCTGACGACAAATAATTAATACAGTTAAATTAACATATAGTTTAACTATCACATTTAAACTGACACACAGTTTTCGATAAAAATAAAAAGGTAATATTTCAAATGTTGAGTCAAATACAAAATATCATGTATACCTTTAAGATTTTTTTTTTTATTTTCATTCCTGATGATTGTATGGGGTAATAGTGGAAATGTACATACTCTTACAATCATTATTCATTCCAAAAAAGAAGTGACCAATAATTTTTGAACAAACTAAAAAGAAAAATGTTTTAATTATTTATGGCCGGATGAAGTAAAAACTAGCTAATGCTGTTTCATGGACAATGGTGCACTTATTTTAGTAAGTATTTTAGCATTATTATTCATGGATAATTGTACACTTATTTTAGTAAGTATTTTAGCATTATTATTCATGGATAATTGTACACTTATTTTAGTAAGTATTTTAGCATTATTATTCATGGAAGATATTGATATGCTATTAGTGAGCATGGTATTGTAAAAGATTAATGTTCACAGGAAAAGAGAATAGAAAAGTTTGGTTTTTAAGAATTTGACCCATTTTCCAATTTGGTTTGCACGAATGGGTTGTAAAACCTAGGGGCCTAATTTGGAGAATTGAACAAAATTTGAAGTTCCCTAGTTGGGCATTTGACTAAATACATTTTCACCCTCCACAAATCTATAATTGATTGCTTGTTCTCAAATTAGAAGACATAGTTAGCAATCCCAAAATTAGAGCTAAGTCAACAATTTGAACAAGTCTCGTTGATCGATCAACCGGAACAACCAACATGTCCACTACAAATTCAGGGGTGACAACGAGTCGAGCTAATTACTAGTAGTTAAGCTCGATGCAGTGATTACTCAGACTAAGCTTGGATCGTCAATGAAATTGGTCGAGTTCGATTTTGTTGATATACTTTATTCAAGTTTCGAGTCCATTTAGAGTAGCAGGTTGCTCGACTTGTTAACTCATGAGTAACTCAAGTTAAATCCCATATATTACTTTAAAAATAAAGCATTTCTTTATCAAGAGAGTTCTTTTGGTTCAATTTTAACTATTGAGGCAACCTATCCATCGTGTGCTTACTATTTAATTAATGTTTTAAATGTATATACGTCAGTATAATAGTATCTATTATTGTCTAGCATGAGCCAGGCAAAGCGGAGTTACACGATTGGATTTGCTCGATTGATATGCATAATATTCCGCGATTATATTCACATATACATGTATGTATACATATATATCAACCAAACTAATAAATATGCAAAGAAGGACTATGCCTACTCCCTTGGTCTTCTCAGTCATTTGGAAGTTTGGGATTTCACACTCCAACACCATCAAATTCAATGAAATTTACTTTTAAGTCCCCACTCCCTAAATATTTGACATTCCCACCATTTACTGTTTATACAGCCTGCTCAACAAAAAAACATGGCATGGCAGTCTATACATGTATATACATAATGCTACTTTATTAGTTTAACAATTCATGGTTGATTTACCTTTCAAATGTAAATTAAAAATAAAAAATTAAGTCTGCATAAAAATGATTACTCAAGCTATTAGTACAAGTTGTTGATCGAAGCATACGAAAACTTAAAAATGTACGATCTATTTGCTTATGTTTCTGAAGACTGTTTTCCTTTTTTTAAAAAAAAATAATAATAATCGAAAACACTGCAGCAACCATGATTTGTGCAGTGGTTTCCTTAAAAAATACAGTAAATTTTCTTCCCAGTCCCAAATTATTTACTGCTAGAGTCGAGATTATGAAGCAATGGAGTTTTCATAGGTTTCATTTTTCTCAGTTCTTAAAACAGAAAAACAAGGGAAATTTTGAAAATTTTGAGATATAACCAAACAGACACTGACCTATCCATGTAGATCAAACAGCTTTCTTAGTTCTCAAGGACCTTTAATAGCATGGTATCTATAATACGTTAAATTTCTCATATTATGAATTCCATAACTAGCTTACAGACTATCATTCAATAACTTGTCTAGTCGATAATTGATTGTTCAATTTTGAAATAGAATTTTTTTCACTTAAAAAGCTAGAAGTTATACGTTGGATGGATCTAGATTTACTTTTTATCTAGAAAAAATTATATATATATATTATTAAAAGCTGAAATCAAAAAAATCCAAGTCACATGCTTAGAACAGTTGTTTGAGGTGTAATAGTCTAACTCATCCAAAAACGTCTACATTAAGATCATAAAAATGAGTTTTCAAGTGAAGAATTCGAATATAAATTTATATTCCATTCACAAAAATTTAAGGCCAAACACAAAGGATAGAACATATTATTTTCGTTTGGTGTATTCATAGTTATGAAAATAAAATTAACCTCATTTCTGCAAGAGTCTTTGTGGTTTGTCTTCAAAGGTCAAAAGTTTATTAATTACTTTATACTCCTAAAGAGGGTTGTGGGCCCACATTATGACAAATCTTATATATGTAATTACATACTTGTTGACAATCACGTACAGAAAATGAAATTTTTTTTTGTGTGACAACATCGTATGCATTAAAATGTTTCTTAAAGACTATGTTCAAGATGACATAATCGTCGGTTCATATACTTGAATTATTTATTCATTTTCCTAATCATAATTGTTTTTAAGTTATATGATAGCCAAAATATACCCCACCCTGTGACATATTTGGCAAAAAGAATGAGTCAGAAGAATGGAATAGAAACTGGTATTTTTGGATCACCAAGAAATAGTAATATTTAAATAAGATATGAAGATACATATCTAAGAGGGGTCTAACAGGAATTTTGGATAGCATTTCTAGATCAAATGTTTTTATATAATATATATATATATACATTGGAAAAGGATTATTCACAGTAAACAAAAAACAAGTCAAACTAGCTTTATTTTAAATTTTCATAGTTACTCTTCTAGATGTATTGATTTTGTCTCGATAGAAGGAAGTTTTGCTAGGACAATCCACCCTTTATAATTTAGAAAAATTCATCGAAAATCTAATATTTTATTGTAAAAAAATTTGTTTCTATAACATAATTTTTTCAACTTTCGTTTTTCATAATTTATTTCTGGCTCCGACCTTGTAACATGCTAATATATAACATGAGAATAAAAGTCCCTTGATAAATATCCAAACTTGTCGTCTAATATTTTTCAAGTTTTTGGATTTCATTCACACAAACATCTTTCTCTTCGTATAAGTACTTTCAGATTGATACTTTTCCACATATAATCGCAATTTTCGAGCATTCAAGATCAAGTTTTAAGTTATTAATCTCTAGATAAAGTTTAGTTACAGAGAGATGGAAAAAATAGAAGGGGAGAGTGATATGGACAAGATGGATGATATGTTACCGGGATTTAGGTTTCATCCGACAGATGAGGAGCTCGTAGGTTTCTACCTGAAGAGGAAGATTCAGCACCGAACACTTCCGATAGAACTGATAAAACAAGTAGATATCTACAAATATGATCCATGGGATCTTCCAAGTAATTGCTTTTGTTTTTTCTTCTTTTTACTAGCTTCTCTTTATCTTTTCTTCCTATTATTCATGGGATCTTTTAAGCAAATCATAAGAAATTTCATAATTTTTTTTAGAAGTCTGGTGTTAAACACCTTATCTAGCTTTTTCTATTCTTTCTAGTTTTTTGTTATGCTTTTTCCTTCTTTTAAATTTTGGTTCATGGTTTCGATATTTCAGTAACTAAAATATTCAGTCCATCTTTTTATCTTATGTTGGTCGTGAAACGAAATAATAAATCTTCTTATGTTTACTTCTGTAGATATAATATCTGTTTTCAATGCTTTAACTATTATTTAGTGAATATTTTTGGTTGCTGTTTCAAATCGTAAAAGCTGTCTCGTACCTCTATTATAAAAAAAAAACAAAAAAATGCGAGATTTAGGGTGCATTTTATGCAGTTTTCCATACTATTACTAGCATAAAGTTTATTCTCCTTTATGTCCTCCAAAACTTCATCAGAATTCGCATGTAGCGGAGAAAAAGAGTGGTACTTTTTCTGTCCAAGGGATCGTAAGTATCGTAACAGCGCAAGACCAAACCGTGTTACCATAGCTGGTTTTTGGAAGGCCACGGGAACGGATAGGCCAATTTACTCCTCTACTGGCACTGAGTGCATTGGTTTGAAAAAATCACTAGTTTTCTACCGGGGAAGAGCTGCAAAAGGGATCAAAACCGACTGGATGATGCATGAGTTTCGACTACCTTCTAGCTCCACCTCAGCACCGCCACCTAAGAACATATCCAACAAAACCATCCCTCCTAATGTACGTCTATCAAAACCTGTCTCTCGTAAAGTTTCCTCCCGTAGTTAAGTTATTATTCCGTGACCGCTCATATCTAGGCATGCTTGAGATAAACTTTAGGTCTGCTTAGCTTAGCATGACCAAGCTTAAAAGATACTTAAGGTCAACCTTTTCTGCTTTTCAGCTTAAATCTAGTGTTGGTTGTTCAGCTTTTAAGTTACATATTTCTATTATTTTTTTTGAAAAAGTTAGAAATTTTAAACTGTATGCATCTAGAATGTTCATAGTCCGAAAAAAACTAGCTTTTTGGTTTAATAACTGCAACTAGACAAATAAGTTTATCATAATCATGTATTTCCTTTATATGTTTCACAAATATTTCTGTTTTACAACATTTTTACTTGCATTTTTTTGTGCTAAGCCACGCAATAAACAACTGTGTTTTCTTTGGACAAACAGGATTCATGGGCAATTTGTAGGATATTCAAGAAGACTAATACCATGGCACGAGCCCTCTCTCATTCTTGGCTATCTCACATACACGACACTACATTGCCCGATCGTATACTAAACCAAGGTGCTCACAATAATCTATTCAGTCCCGAGCCCTTCTCATGTACTACCGAAACTAGCTCACCGATCCAGTTACCAAGCGACAACCCCATACATCATAACTCTACTTCTAACTTTTCTTCTCCAGATGTGCCCGCATTCAAGCCGATAATGAGTCCAATACTCGTCAAACCATACCCTTTTCCCTTTTCAACTGAATATGTTACCCCCATCGACGTGTCAAAAGGTACTATTGATGCCGCCTCAATGCCCTTTAACATATCTCCCACACTCCTAAACGGTACGCAACAGCCGATCAATGGTGTTTTTATTGATCAGTTATTAGATAATCAATTTGCAGGATTGAGTAAAAATTTGGGTATGGACAATACTAATAACGAATGGGGAAACACGGAGTTAGTAGGATTTCCTTCCAGTTTGTATTCGAATGTGATTGATACGGATTATATATGGGACTCTCCCCCGTGTCCGAGTGATATGTCAGCTACTTTCTCAACAAACCAAGGTAACTCTTAATTTGGATTTGGCTGTGCTGAAGGGGAAGTAGCTTTCGTATCGCTAGGGGGGTTTGGTTTACAGTTGCTTGTACAATCGAACATATCATGATTATGGTGGTGTATATGTTTCCCATCGGAAGGACCATTCATTTGTACATACAAATTGTATTTCTCGTTTGTTCCGTTATATATAGTGTGCATTGTTTCTGTATGCGCTGAATGTTTGCGTAGACAATCATCGTAGAACCTGAATACGATGGTGACTATAGAGACGAAAACATGCTTTGATTGGGCAAAGACATATCAAGAACTGGAATATTACTGCATCAAATTTAACTCATATTTATGAACCTTATTTAGTGCCTATTACCGTAAGCAAGATTTAGTTCTAAATAAATGTGTAGTCCAATACATATTAACTTTTCTCGGCACTTAATTAATTCCTCTAAATTAAGGGTCCCAGGTTTATTAATTTCTCTGTCGTTTAGGAGGCAAAATTTTGAACCTCCATGCCAAATATAGCAGCAAAAATCCCAGTTTGTCATAAATGCAAATGAAATTGACTTGAACAATGATTTTGAATTCAGTAAATCGTTTCATTAAACAAAATATGCATTCACTTACAATTTCTTAACCTGAACAATGATTTTGAAAATTATTTTCATCCAAATTGATAGTTTAAACATTTTAACATAAAATTCAAGAACTGTTCCAAAAAGGCAAGGGTTCGAATTCCACTCTGGAAATATTTTTTTAACCATATTTTTCAATTGCTTGCCAATTTATATCATTTCCTCTTCCTTCAATCCCTCTCCCAATCCTTTTCTTCTGCCACTGATAAATCTTATTGCAGACATCACAGTAGCAAATGCAAGTGTTTGGGAGGAACTTGTGACTTTACAAATGGACTCACAAAGAAGCTCAAATATAATGTTTGACATTTTAAATACATTCAAACCACAGTTAGCGAAAGGGTCCTTTTCATCATCTGTCTAATGGGTCACAATCAAGCACGACAATAAACGAATTGATCATCTCACCCGACGATAGATGAATTCAAGCCCCGAAGAAAATAATTTCACTTTTTGTGTACAAACTTGGCCATAATGATAAGCATTCACACAAGCATACGTTCAACTGGAAAAACCAGCCGTGATATTCAGGATTTAGGGAAACCATAAAATCCTGGGTAAGTAGTATCCTTCATATACCGCGCACACAAGCCATCTTATTATACTTAAAATGCATACATTGGAGTATAAATAGTCCATCTTCAAGAACATAAGAAATGAACTCGAACACAGATATTAGCAACAGTTCATCAAAGTATGGAAGTATTTGAACAGGCTAACTGGCATGTCGACAAACTGATGTTATCCAGTACCAGAACTAGGACAAACTGAAGGCAAAGAAAATCTTCCCGATTTAAAAACAACTAGCAAATTCATCGTCATCATCCGTACCAAAAACTCATTCCCAACATTATATAACACTTTGGGTTCAAGCTCCTTTTTCAACTCTTTGAGGCTTGCTTCTCCTTAGACTTTTGGATCTTCAAAACCTTCTTCACGATTTTCTGTTCTTCAACCAAGAAGGCTCGAATGATCCTACATAACCCACAAGGAGACTCTGTTAGGAGCTGGTTAAGAACCAAAAGATTTCAGATTAATCATTTAGAAAACAAAAGAAAATTTAGTTATCTGCTAGAAATTACCTTTCCCTGACTGCACCTCCAGACAAAACACCACCATAGGCACGGTTTACAGCCCTGCGGTTCCTGGACAACCTTGACCTCTTGTATTCAGCAGGTCTCAAATGAGGAATCTGCAATTTATTAATAACAAGAATGAGATAAATGCTACTACGATTAGTACTGCTGTTGCAATAATTTCTTAATTATAACAATGATAGAAACTGG
>MKEJ01068642.1:0-20070 GCA_001753735.1 Embelia ribes | reverse complement strand
CACCCTCGAATCACAAGCAACCTGATAAGTGATCTATAAGCAATACATTACCATGACTTTATATACAAAATCTAACTATTTAGGCAATTCTTTCAAAGAATGATACTGAAACGTTATAACAAATTTTGTTCAAATAAAGTACAACTACAGATACTAAAGATTGCTAGTTTAATTCCTAACAACCTATGAAACATAAAGAAAGTAAATACAACTTTGGTCGACTAAGCCTCATCTCTTCATAACTAACTACATTTTATCATCTTAACTTCTTACTAATCCCACGGTTCCCTCGAGCTGCTCTTCTCTACCACGTTTTGTTGACTCTTCACTGTTGTGCGGTGATGGATATGATAAGCACCGATTTCACTATCTGCTAGTTTTCAAACGAAGAAACTTAGCAGACGGTTAGGGAATTTCCCGAGTAAATGTAGCATGCTTATCGATTCAAACGAAACCCAAAACATGTTTAAGAAAATACCATAGTTAGCAAATAGTTGAGAAAAACATATTATTAGAAAAAGAAAACTTATTGCCTTATTTGTTTTGTCATATCTTACTTAGTTATATCGTATCCTATCATGCCATAATGTCACATCATAATGTCACGCCGTATTGTACGTCACCATGCCAAAACTGCATATCGATTACGACTTAGACATATTGGGCCCTAGAATGATACGTTGGGGAAAACACTTCACAACAATCCGAGAATACGTACTCCAGACTTTATGCATAAAAATTTCTATAGGGGTGCTCCTCCACACCATGAGTCCAACGAGTGACTCGAGCATTATTTAAACGAGGGCTTGTCCCTCGCTCTGGTACAATGTGCCAAGTACACCAATTTTAGTTTTTGAAAAATGGTAGCTCGCAAGGTCCTTTATTTATTTTTACAAAGCACCATATTTTCTCAGAAACGTCACATATTTTTGAAAATGCTACCTCATGTTTCCCGAACCCTCATTCTTATACTTATACGATACAACATCGAAAGGATTTACTTCATACACTTACATCTTTGTAATGTCCACATGTCACGCCTTCAAGTACTTCAGATTTGACTATCAGGCTCATTGTTTCTACGATTCGCACAATTAACAAAATGCCATTACTTAAACTAGTTTCACTACGGATTACAATTATCAGTATATTCCTTTTTCTTATATGCCAAGTTTCATCAAATTCGTATGTATGCCTTTAAATGCAACACATGCATAGTTCTTACAAATATTACTTATGTATACCTGACTCAATGACTTACAATGCTTACATCCTACATTACCAAGATTTATACATAATAGGGTCCCAATAGTTCTTTCGCACTTTGTGGTTCAATTACTAAGGTTACGTCAGGACACGTCGGCTCCCGTTCTAGGTTGGGTCTTGCAGACAGAAATTGTCTCTACTAGGTTAAGTTAGAGTTTCGCGTTACGCTTATCATAATTTCTTACTCAAGTGTAATCATTCCCGCTATTTAGCTTCTCATTATTCCTGTCTTGGATTCATATTGTAGTTTTTCACCAGTAGGATCTTTGAACTTTGTTGACAATATGGGGGTAGCCGTTGGAGTTTCCACACGTAATTGCTTGCAGGTAGGGCCCATCTCACATGGCTTCTCTGTTTGTCACTGTATATCAACATCTATCTGAGGAAGCCACCATCAGTGTCTTCACATGTAATTGTTCGTAGGTTACATCTATCTTTCACCGCTCTACTACTTACCATCTTATGTTTGCATTCGTACAATAGAGGGTTACCATTAATATAATCCTTCTCAAAGGTTACTATTTCTTCTCTAGCAAGGTCATCGGGATTAGGATACATCTCTTGGGATTTATAAGTAACTTGGTTTTCATTTAGGTCAGGCTATTCGTTATACTACAATTTATCTTCCACTAAGGTTCAAATAATTATCCATTCTTCATCAAAATCCTGATGGCATTGCAGGTCTTAAAGGAGTACACCACAAAGTTACTGTCTTTCTTGTTTCTAATGTAGCGCTTAGGGTAACTTATAACTTTTAGGCTATAAATAATGGTTTGCCTATTACTATTATGATATATCTTTTAAATGCCGTGCAATAACATTATAATCACCTTACTTTATTGCGAGATGTTTAACGCAATTTGTACATGTAGGGTGTCGCCGGCTATCGTCATGCTTTACGATTTCTTATTTTGTGAAATTTTTTCCAACTTAAAATCTCAAATGACAATAAATTTACTTCGGGAATGGCCTAATGGTACCTTTGTTATTGTAAAAAAACGTGCCAAAATACTCCTCGGTTCACATGCAAGGCCACCACAACATCATCACTATCAAATCTTCGCAATAATGTTTAAAAAATGCTTGAGGTTGGAAAATAACCACATGCAATACAGTTTTAAAGTTTATCTTCTAAATTCAGTTGACTGTTAAAGCAAATCAGTCGATTGATTGACTTTATTCTAAGAAAATACAAGGCTTTCATGATTTATATCGAGAACGTTACCTAAGTTGTGATAACAGAAGTCACTAGGAAGTTCTTAGGTCTATATGCAGGGTTGGTATTATGCCATTTCCTTCTCGTTATCGAAGTATTGAGGCCTAAATGAGGTTATCGCTGAGTTTTTCTCATAATAAGGCATTTCAAATCATTAAACTTTACCATGAGGTTGGTCTCATGACGTCACCTTGAGCTTCTTACAATTTTTGCATAGAAAGAGGTTTAAAATTAAGAATTCCACGCATGTAAATCAATTTTCTCATTAGCCCGATGAAATTAGTCTACTGTCAAGAGGAATAAGTCGATTAATTTGTTCTGTGCAGAGCTAAATCTCGAGTTTTTATGGTTCAATACGATAGCGTCACCTTTAATTCACCAGGAGGATGCTTGATAAGGTCAATATCTCCTCATGCTTCAAAAATTCTTCAACTTCCTTCACCACCTTGAAGTTTTTTTTTGCTATAACTATGATAAAACCCAGTGTTGGTCACCAGTAAATGGTTTTTAACCATTATATATATGTGTAAATCCTTAAAGAGATTTAAATCTCAATAGGAAAAATAGTGATACACTTACCAAAGTGTGTTTACAAGGCTTCACGCTTGTCATATAGTTCTCAGGAGGGCTTCAAGAGCTCTAGATGACAAGGGTTTGGTCATTTTCTCTATCCTTTCAGTCCCTTTCCCTATGTACTAATTATATTGGCAGAAAGAATATCTATCTGTGTGCAGAAGGGTTTATAAGATGTGGTTTGTATAATTTTTTGCAAGTTGACACGTGGTTGGATACTTGTCCAGTTTTCAGTTTGGACACCTATCTTTCGATTGATTCGCACAATCAATCAATTGAATGCTATCTGTCCACTGAAATGATCTAATATGTTGACTATTTTCCCTTTTTTCTTAGGGAGGTATATTTTCTGGGATGTTATAGATTAATAAACAACATAGTATTTGAAAATATTAATGGGTTAAAATATTAATGGGTATAAAGTACATTAAATGAGCCAATTTTAAGAGTTTGGAAATTTTCGCATATCTATTTTTAGAAAGTGAATAAGATTTTTGGATATTCAAAAATAGCAAAATAAACTAAATAATTTGGATAGTGATGACAACAATAAATTGTAATTAGTAGTATAAATAGTAAATTTACATTACGATCCTTTGCTAGTTGTTTTGCATAAAAAAATATTTTCTTATTATAAAACCCCTTTTAACAATTTCAAAATTTTAAATAAAGGATGCAACTTATCGGTCCCATCCAATATAACAGTACACGTTAGCCAATAGGCGGGGACTGATAAATAACATAGGATTTGAAAATATTAAGGGGTATAAAGCTAATTTAAAAAGTTTGCAAATTTTTGCAAATCTATTTTTTGGAAAGTGAATAAATTTTGTGGATATTCATAGCAAAATAAACTAAATAATTTGCATGGAGATGACACCAATAAATTATAAATAGTAAATTTATATCACGGTACTTTTTTAGTCGTTTTGGGTAAAATTTATTTTCTTAGCATGAAAGTCCTCTTAACAATTTTAATTTTTCAATTTATTTGATGCAATCTATTTGATAATATGGGCAACTAGGCAATGATATATTATATACAATAAACTAAACAAAGAATTTCCATCTTAGTTTTGCTTTACATGGCATCCTCTATTAAATACCAAGTACCACTTAGAAAAAATTAATACAAAACTCTAATCTCTAGAATATAAATGATTGGTTAAAAATTTATTCCAATTTAAAGATTATATCAGTTACTCTTTCCATTTATTTTTGAATAAAAAAATTTATGGGTAATAAAACTCATTGCAAACCTTTATTTAAAGTGTTTTTAAAATTGATGGTTGCAGAAATTATGAATACAAATTAATGACAATTTAAATAATATAAATTCACATATTTCCTATTTATCCCTCTTTATAAATAATCAATTTTCCACCTAATCCAAATATGTGTATATTTTACATAGTCGACAATCCATTTTTAACACTCTCTACTTCTCTACTGTATATTTTTGCCTACATTTTTTTTTTTCATTTGTCAAATTTATATATTTTTTTCCATTTTGCAAGGGAATCAAATGAAAAACTAATTGGGATTATGATGAAAATAATGATATTTTCTATGTACAATACGAAAAATATAGAATATTTGCTTCATGTTTGTTTTTTTAAAAAAATAAAGCGAATTGCAAATTATGACTTTTAAATTATATATTGTACTATTATATTAAAATTTTAGAAATAATTCTAGAATATTTGGAATAAATTAAATTTAATTTCCACGTGTGTCTACCCGAAAATCTGTATATATATATATATATATATATATATTAAAAAACAATTAGCCTGGTGGAGCCACGCATTTATCTTATCAATGGGGATCACCGGGTGCCTCTCTCCTCATCAGCTCCAATCCTTCCATTCGCAAGGTACAATTCCTTGTTTATGTATGTATATAAACACACTTTTATATGTATGTATTAAATTTAGATTACTACTTGAAATTCGGATTACAAAGGTATACAGAGGTTTAAGTTTAAAATTAGTTGGATGTGGGATAGTATGCTGATCGGACTCAATTTTAGGTGGTTCTTGTGCTGGTAATACTTTTAGTTGGGAGTAATTAATTTATTTCTATTACCAGACACAATGATCATATACAAGAGTTCAACTTTTATTAGTAGTCAATGTGGGATTGTGTAATCTTAACATGCCATCAGAGCAGTATGTGTGCTTAAGTCTGAATAATGGCAGGGTTCTTAGTTGTGGAATCATTTGCAACCACTGAAGAAATCGATGGGTTGCGTCGGAGGATGGACCGATTGCTCGAGGATTTTGATTGCGCCTCCACCGCCTCCATATTCTCCACTAAAAATCAGGTCTCTATATGCTTACATGCATATGTTTTGTTCGGTTGCAGCTTTTTAAGAGCTTTTCTATTGTGTTTTTTTCAAAAGTTAGTCTGAATCTGGTTCCCCAGCTTTTAAGCTTATATTAAGGGTTGGTTTGGCTTCACCTTTTAAGTTCAAATGTTCCTGTATTTTGGCTTAAAAGATGGACAATATTTGGTTGTGCAACTTTTAAGCTGATTTTATTTGTTGTTTTGGCCAAAATAAGCTAGTATTTTTTAAGCTAGATGCATCCAGCTTTTTCTTATGCTTAAAAAGCTAGTTTATTTACTTTCAAGTTGCAATCAAACATACCTTAACTCTTTTGGCCTAAATAAGCTAGAAATTTTAAGATGGATCCATCATTTTTTTTCTTAGGAAAAGAAAAACTAATTTTTATTTGCTTAAAAACTGCAACAAAACAAATGCCTTTTTTATTCACGCACGATTGTATCCGGATTTTAGTGTTGACTTTGGGGATTGGATTGTTTCCAGCAACATACAACTGATAATTACTTCTTCGATAGCGCCGAGAAGGTCTCTTTCTTCTTTGAAGGTATTGCTTGTAAATAAGATGTTAATTTCATGCTAAGTTTAAGTTTTTGTATCTCTGTATGCACTGGGGCACTTTCACCAGAGTACTTATTTCAACCCCCAAATTTTATTCCCTATCAAAAGAGGCTGAGGCTGGGATATGGAGAACACCCACACCAAAACCCTTAAACTTAAATATTTAAATGTACTTAAATATTTGAATGCAGAACTAAGGATGAATAACAGTCTCCTAATTCAGATGGAGCACTTTAGCAAATCCCGTAAATTTTACGGGTTGAATAGTGTTTATATATACTGGTTCGGTGGGTTCTCTTGGTTTTAGATAAGGACCAATTTTGGGGCACCGAGTACGAGTGCCCTTAGTTTTTACTTTTCTTTGGAAAGATTTTCATCTTTTACCGGCATTATCTTTGTTTTTTCCTTATAAGAAAGTAATTGTAGAATCAGGGGCAGAGTCCAGATTTTTGATAAACAAATTCGATGTCTCTGTGTCAAACCATTGATTTGTCTGATGGTGACTGAGGATACAATATGAATCCTGTTTCACTGGGAAAAAAAGAGAAAACAAATATGAATCCTGGAGAACATAGATAATGGAAGAGGAGAAAACAAGAGTGATGGAAATGGGAAAGGAACTAAATGAGACTTAGTTAGCATGTGGGTTTGCAACAAGAGGAAGATATGGAATGTGGGAAACAAGAAGAGACCCGGCATATCTTAATACATGATTAGTCTGGATGATGTACTTCTATGTTTTAATTTGATAAAGAATATAATTGTTTATTCAAAAAATTAATTGGTGCTTAGTAAAGATGTGATCAAAATTTAGTTGGGACCCTGCACTGTAGTAGAAACTTCTTGGGATTTCTAGTCCCCTTGTCTCCCTCTACTCCTGATTAAGATTATTTTTTTAATAATATTATTGAAGTGATCTATGGTTGAAGCTTGTTGTGAAATATGGTTGAGAAATGCTTTTATTGTTACTGGAATGACTGATTCTTGATTCAGATGAAGTAGAAAATTTGGGTTGTTTTTGATTTTCCTTTGAATTTTTTGTAAGTTTTCATGAATCACTTCCGTGATTCTCATGCAACATAATTGCTGGATCATAACTACATATGGTATATTGGACAGAGAAAGCATTTGATGATGATGGTAATCTAAAGCAACCGAAGCAACAATCTATTAACAAGGTTGGACATGGTAAGTTGGAGTATATTCATGCTGCTGTTATTCCTCTTGTTTTACGATTCTTGAAACTTTACAATGATAACTTATTGTGTAATTTCATTTTTTCATGTTGCTGTGCCTCTTCTGAATATCATGTTGGGATCCATAAAGCTTAATTTAAATCTGATTGTGTTTTAGAGCACTTCTGATTCAATATTCCATCTTCTCTTATACTTGTGAGAGCCGTGTTTATTACATCTCATATGGTTTTCGTTTATATCAGCCTTGAATGAGATTGATCCAGTCTTCAACAAGTTCTCTTGCTCAGAGAAATTATCCAGCTTACTTAAATCATTAGATTACAAAAGGCCTGTGATCATCCAGTCAATGTACATATTTAAGGTACTTCTTACTCTATTTGTTATCAATTGTTATGACGCTTACTGTATACTTAGGCGATAAAGGTTCTTGTTTTCATCAAAACATGGTATTTTAGGCATTCAACAGGTTTAACCTGCAGTGGATCTGCACAAGCAGCTGTCCAAGTTTTCGTGGCTTGCTTCTTTGTATTTCTTGCATACATAGTATACATGAAGATGTGATGCCATATCTTGTTCAACAGTACATCCAAGTACATGAGTCAATTTGGCATCCACTATTAAGCTTCTTATTGAATGAATTATCTCTACATGAGTAAACCTGTAGGATTTCGCTATCAAAAACTTGTGTAGGCACTTGTAATTGGTAATCTTTGTATCTATGCTTTTCTTTTTGTGCTTCATCAATCCTTGAATGTTTGCCATCAACATCAGAGAAAGAAAAGTTCCGTATGGTTGAGGATGGATATCCGCATTTGGTTTCCAAGAAAGCCTCTCAAGTATATAAACGAATCATGGTTGGGGATTGGCTTCCGCATTGGTTTGCCAAGAAAGCCTTTGAAATTTTTTAACTTGACCTTTGAGGCCAGGTTCAAAATTTCCCTGTTGAGATCTAATAATACCTTCTTCGTGCATTTTTAAGACCAGTAATAAGTATACTTGGAGAGGAGTCAACAATATTTAGCTATTATTTTTTTCTTTTTTCAGAAGTGGTTGTCAATATCATCTAGTGATACTGCGGTTGTACTTCGTGTGATGCTTTAAATGAAAACTTGATATGCATAACGTGAAACCCCTTTGACTATGAGTGAAATAAATTACTTGTATCTCTTCATGATAAAAAATTCCTTATTCCATTGCTGGAGCTAATGGAATGACGGTGCAAATCGAATGATGGTACAATTCTCGACAGGGCAGATACATAATGCAATATCAGATCAGGGTCTTGTGCCCCATGTTATTGGGGCTGAAAAGCTAGTGACTCATATTTCATGCAACGCCTTCAGGCGGTGGTGGCAATTTTCGTGAACCAATTGTGCTGTCCTGATATATGACCATACTCGTAGTGCTTTGCTTTTAGGGTGAAAGATGATGTATTGATACTAATATCTTTTTGAGTAATGACTAATGAGAAATAGTCATGACCAATAATATTTTTCTTTTCCATAGTAAAATATGAAATGAGAAAAGAATGTTGTATGGCACGAGGACGGGTTTAATATGATTTTCCATGTAATAAAAGTGCGTTCCTAAATTTCGCCATGCCTTAACTTGATTTTCTATGGGTTAGGGCTATGCACGCTTCTATTGCGACTTATGGGTCATGGGTTCACCCCTTTGGAAACAGCCTCTCTGGACATAGGGATAAGGTTGCGTATATCAGATCTTTCCAGACCCCGCAATGCGGGAGCTTTATGCGCTGGCCATCCATATATATATACAAAATTCAAAAAAATGTATTTAGTTTCTTGTTTTTCATGTTTTTTGAAATTTAAAATGGGAAAATGGATAAAAAAAAAATTGTGAATTATACATGAATTACATGGGATGCAAAACAAATATGCGTGTTTTCATTTGTTTCATATGAATTCGGAAAACGGAAGTTTTTGTTGTATTATATGCATTAATTCCTATGTTAATTAATGTTCTTATTCATATGTTAATATATTTTCCGTAGCAAAGCAGTAATTAAGTTCTGAACATTATGTCATGCAAGCACCTCTGGTTAGAAGTCCCTTTTTCACAACTGTCTAAGTTCTTAACAAGCATCTGTGGTTTAGGTGTGGAATTACTAGTTTTCTGTATCATTTCGTTCATTTTTTTTTAACATGTGAGCATTCCATTCAGCAACCAGGTATTGGTGGGGAAGTAGTGCCACATCAGGACAACTCATTTCTTTATACTGACCCAACAACTTGCACTGGGCTTTGGCTGGCCTTAGAAGATGCGACCATAGTAAATGGTTGCCTATGGGCCATACCTGGATCACACAAAAGTATGGCCTTTATACTTGCTTTGGTTACCATTAACTAAGGTTTAGTTTGGTATGCTGGTGATTTTCAAAATCCAATTCTCAAATCTGGTTTTGTAAGTCGGTATCTGATTGGGTGATTTTTTAATTGCAAAAAGACAAATATAGTCTATATATTGGTAATGTTACAAGTAACTTTGAGGTTATTGTTGTAATTAATGGTATAAAAAGTGTAATCGGTTTTTTAAAAGCACCCTAAGACTGTTTCTAAAAACACTTCTTGAAGGGATTAAGCTGATTTTTAAAAAGGAGGTGTTTAACCTTTACCAAACAGCAGATGCAAAGCAGAAGCAACTACTTAATCGAACAACTATACAAGGGCCTAAGTTTTCAATAGTCATGTAAGTCATGCTACTGTGTTCCTTTTGATTTTTATGTATCATAGAGGGCCTCGTGAGAAGATTCATTAGGGATGAAGGGGGTGTTCACTTTGATCGGCCATCACCATCCTATGACCAAAAAGATTTTGTCTCCATTGAAGTTAAAGCTGGCTCCTTGGTTGTTATTCATGGTGATCTTATTCATCAGAGGTTGGTAACTATTCTCTTTTGTTTTGTTTTCCTGATGTTTTCTGGGTACTGGTATTCATTAGCGTACTTCAGTAATCATTTGTTTTAATTTGTTCCTTTGCATTTTTCTTTGTTTTGGGGATGCATCTGCAGTTTTGAGAATCTATCTTCAAAATCAAGGCATGCCTACAGCTTGCACGTGGTGGATACTGATGGTTGTCAATGGGCACCTGATAATTGGTTAGTGAATGGAATTTACTTAGATTTATTTCTTTGTTACAGTTCTCTTTTCAGATTTGAAATCAATCATACAACTTTAGCTGCTCGTGATTTCCAATTAGTGGATTATATTTGGAGTGTCAGAAAAATATTTCAAATTTGGTGTTTCTGTACTTTGTCGGGGAATAGTTGAATTCTTTCAAACGTTTCTCAGTTTTCATTTTATTCTTTGGCTTTGCATCTTTCAGGATTAAAAGAAAGGTGGATCCTCAGCCGCTCTATGTTTCTTGATTCTGTCTTGGTTATCTTTTCGTCAAGAAATAAAACACTGCTACTTTTTCCCTTTCCCAACACTTGTGTCAATGCTGGGTAATCATTCCTAGATACTCCTAAGAACAATCTGTGTTTTATGCAAGAATCAGATGTTGAACATGGTTTTTTAAAAATGTAATTTTCTTTCTTGTACATCCTTGTGAACCAGCGTCGAAACAGCTATACAATTCTAGATTAAACTGTTGTACAAATTCTGTATTAGTATTATGAACTTTGGTGCGACTTTTTTAGTGTTTCATAGTGGCTACATCCTAGCATAGTGGTCCTCATAATGATCTGATAATGCTGTGTCGTTTTCTTCAGTGTTAGCTTCTAATTGGTTTGGATGTCAGTTCACTGCGAGAGCGTGTTACTGTATATTATTTTGGTGAGCAGACTGGGTTGTAGCTATATTCAGGTTTCACAACACATTTGTAGACATTGTTGAGTTGGATAAAACTCCAAGTGATTTGTGTCCTGCCTCTTGTGTTATGTGTCGTACCTTCTCGGGGGGTTTTATTTATGCCAAAACTTTCGCAAAAAGAACGAAGAAAGTAAAAAAAATTTGAAACCTTGTTGAACTATTTTACAACAAACGAGAGCATAAAAATAATTGCTTTACCCGTGGATTGCACTTGGAAGTACTTGTGACGGACCTTGTCACAGTACACCAATCCAATCACAAGCGAATTGATCAAAAGGGTGTTACTGATGAGGTGAAACTCGTCTTCTCCAATCCGGGAAGAAAGATAAAAACAAGTTTTTTTTTTTTATCTTTCTCCATTGTATCATTGAAAGGATGCAATAACTTTGTTTTTGTTGAACTGATCAAAAGGATGTTCCGGGAAGAAGTTTTTGTTTTCATCTTTTCTCCATTGTATTTTTGTAAAATTTAACATGACAATTTTACATGATATGGATGAAAAAATAATTTTCATTACAATTCTCCACTTCAAATATTGATATCAACCATCAACGGTCTCAAATGAATTCAACTTCAACTTTCCCTTAACTCACTGAATCGAGAACACTATCTACAAGTGCTTGCTCTTACAAGAACTTTCCATTGTTCAAATCATGTCGCCCCCGTCCCCATGGCTTCAACTAAGGGCCCATTGTCCTTTTTTCGTAGAGCCATCACATGGCTACACGATGCAAAGTCTTTCCAAAATTGTCAATTTTGGCCTTTTACCAGTTTCTTATGACTAATTTATTGAGATTTAATGTGGAAACGAAGTATGGTAAATTTAAATTGGATAGAAAAAGAATAATAAAAGTAAGAATGCACAAGATACAACAATATATATGTTTCGACTGAGCCTGAGTGCACAACAGAAACAAGATACGAACTCCATGAACTAGAGACAAATACAAAAGTGGCAAGACTGCTGAATATATATCACAGTCACACATCATCGAAACAGTATGTACCCGAGAAATCACTGGTGTTACAATTCTACAAGTTCTCAGAGATCACTAGAGTTCGTTTTAGCACTCTACACATCATCACACCCATATCAAATGTCACTCCGAAATCGCTCCAAGTGATTACTTAATCACAGTGGATGATCTCAAAGTTTTCACCCATGCCTAGTATACTTAATTGGGAATGTCTTTTTATTATTATCCGTCTGGGAGTTAGCTTGTGCTTCTCCCAAGAACTGCATAAGTATCTGATTCTAATATGTTAAATACCATGCCGTCCTCGCCATCGAAATTGCCCCTATGACATGTGAGAACCTGCATGCTGCACAAGGATCCTATGTAGTATCCCACTCTATCAGTTGTCCAGAAATGACTGACTCATGTTTGTTCGTATCGTACTGAATCAAATAGCTCGGTCAAAAGTACAGTGAGAAGCGATGATCTTGGGTTTCAAGATAGTCTTGACAGAGGCAAGCTGCTTTTATTTTTTCATCCATTGTTACCGGTAAATACCATCTTTCTACATCATTGGCATTGGTCTACCTGTTTGTTTTTATTTTGTTTTGTCAATGAATTAATAATGTAAAATAACAGAATTTACAAGTGACAAATGACATAATTAAATTATTCATTCAAATGCCTTAGCATTGACATCCATTACAAAGCAAAATGAAGTTGCCACTAGTTTACAGTACCATTTTTCATTCTCCAACTACAAAAGCTAGATACTCTTTCTAGTAGGAAAAGTCTTAGATACAACTTCGAAGCACTGGGTAGCTACAATATATGCACCGGCAACAGATTAGCTGCCCTTTTGTAATTACTTCTTCGAGAGGTTTTTCCACTTTTCTTTGCAAGTAGAACACAATGTTTTCACAACATTTTGAAATGACATGCAAAACGCCATGAAACAATTAAATGGAAATACAAAGAATCGGGTGCGAAATATGTGTATATACATATATATATTACTCGAGAAGCTTGTTGCATGTGCCAACGCCTACAGCTGCTGCAAGATGCCAAGCAGCATGAAGGAATGGAGTTTCGGGGAAGACATCATCAGCAATAAAAAGGGCGCCTCCTAAAATTGATGACATCTTGTGTACGTTGTGGGCTACCCTCAGCTCTGGATCTTCCAATGCTCTTTTCGCAAATGCCACCTAGAAAGAAAGTATTTAAGAAACAAAAAGTGATTCAGGAATCAAAACAAATTTATCAATCTATTTGTTTGCGACAAATCAGAGAAAAATGAGATGGATTCAACAATTTCATTAATTATTTAACTATTCTGCAGA
The DNA here is from genome assembly GCA_001753735.1 of Embelia ribes. NCBI lineage: Eukaryota > Viridiplantae > Streptophyta > Magnoliopsida > Ericales > Primulaceae > Embelia > Embelia ribes. The sequence goes on along the minus strand of MKEJ01068642.1, from coordinate 6,786 downwards.
CTCTGCTCTACTGGTAATTTATACAATAGGGACTGAAATGGAGTTTGATTATTCCAAACTATTATTGCATTGTCTTATTTTTTTATTAAGCATCCATAATCCAACAAGCGGACCACTTCCACTAGATTCTTTCATTTTCTAATTTTTGAGGACTAAAAAGGTTAATTCGAGTTAAGCGTAAACTTCAAAGTTATTTATGGTGTGAACAGGGCAACATCTCTAAAGTTAACATTGTAGTCCCATATTTATTTTTCTTCAATTCCATTCTAACCCAACCCGTCATATATATAGATCCAAACATAGATATCCATCCATCCACCCAACCAACAATATCTATTTTCTTACAATTGTTAAGCCGGCAATCTACGTTCATAATATCCTTTTGAAAAATATTAATTTGCCAGTGTGATTGAAGAGGGAAGAAAAAACAGAAAAAAAATGAGAAGAACAAAACCTCCATCATTCCGGTGTGAACTGCTGAGACCATAAGAGGCTGGACGGGCAAAATTAAAGCTGTAGCTGCCGTCAACAGCTTCGGATTCTCATTCCTCAATGCCCTTGATAGACACTGTAAGAACCATAATAGGTACAAGTAGTTATGCTCTGTATCAGTAGTCAAAATTTAGAAATTTTACTAGAGAAATATTACATAATATTGATTCTACACAGTGACTACCATTGAATGGTCAAAGGGTAAAGATATAGCTGCACACCAATGTTGTTAAAAGCTCCAGGCACCCTTAAGACGCTAAGACCCCTTATTGCTTGAGGCACTAGGCGCCAACCAAGGCGCTCGTCCAAGTAATGTAAGGCGCTAACGATTTTTTAATAAACTTCATAATCTTGCAAGATTATTAACCTGTTCCGGTGTATGTTGAAGTATAAGCTCTTGTTGAAGTGTGGCGAATTGGTGGTAACTTCTTGATATATTATTGCATAACCCATTTATAGTTTATTCTAGTGATACGATAACAAGGCATATCATAAAAATAATATATACCACAAAGATAGAACAAAGATATAGAAAAATAGCATGATGTGAGGCGCTCGCCTTAGCGCTTTAGGCGCTAGTGCTTTAGGTCAAGACGTTCGCCAAGGCATGCCTTACTTATGTGGCTCGCCTATATCCATATGAGGCGCTTTGGCTTCGCCTAGCCTCGCCCGAGAAGCTAGGCGAGAACCTGGAGAGCTTTTAACAACACTGCTGCACACAAAACTGCTATTTCTGGTTTAACTTTAACACAACAGAAAACTTTCAATATACTGTCTTCAAGAACTCATGATTGACTTTCCTTTTACAGACAAAGTCATCATATACAATAGACCGTATAGTGTATACAAGAGCTCAAAGCATCTTCCGAATTACATGCCACTAGCATACATATACTTCACTCAGAAGAATAAAAAGCTAAAAAACAAAGAGAACCCATTAACCAAATTTAGCTAAAACATACTACAAGAGTACGATTCTGAATTGATTTACTGAAATCAATCTATCTTACCACAGATGCTGCAGCTATCATAGTATAGTCAGCCCATCTCAGGTACTTCCTTGCATGACCTCTAGAGGCATGATACAAGCTTGATACAACTCCAACACCGATTAGTGAATTAGCATAGAGTTTACAGTTCAAATTTTTTCTGCATCACCAGCAACAGAAAACAATAAGACACAATGAAAAATATAACAAACTTCCAAACTTGTCCTGTAACTAAAGATAATATCTTGCCTCGGAGCCTGGATTCCAAGAGCAACGAAAGGAAGGGAAGTGAGCACATTAGCTATAGTTTCTGCGAGGTGCCTATCACCTACGAAAGAAAATTAAATTCCAGTTAGGAGTCTAGGACATAAGCCTTAGCTACAAAATACAATTTTTATCTCCTATTACCATGGAGACAGCTTCTAATGGGTCTGAGACATGCAGGTCTTTGCTCCCATACTCTGCAAGTAGCATCGATTGTTAAAACTAAAAGAAACATAATTTTAAAATGCCCTTCTTAGGACACCAAGAACACGGCATAAAACATAAAAAGTGGTTAAAAAAGTTAAAGGTATTCAAATTAGACAATAAACAGTATTATACTCACTGCACTATAAGACGATGACCAGGACCAAAACAAGAGTTTGAACATGTCGACTGATTAATTTCCCCATGTTTGTTTATCTCCAACGCAAAGGGTGAATGAGGCACCACGTGCACTCCATGCACACCCTCGAGGGATTTGCTTTGGTTCAAAGTACTTGAGAGACTCATAAGCTATGTGGCAATCAGTCAAAAACTGACTGATTGCCAACAAGAGCTCGGAAGTCCCAATGTCACACAACAATAACAATTATGACTTTATCCCTGTAATGATTCAAAATACCTAAGCATTAAATAATTTATTAACGTTAATGTTGAAAATGTAATACAAATCCAAGAATGACCAGTGCAACATTTCCGATGACATAACACAAATAATCACAACACACTCTTTTGTAACATAAAAAATTTCAAATTTCATTCAAATACAAGTCTGAGAAAGAATGAAGTATAAAATGTAGTATGATCACCGAAAGTTCCTCCATTTACTTTGATACAGTTAGAATTTTGCAAAGCTGCATTATTCTGAGAACCAAATGTTGGCTTAGAACAGATATAGCCCAAGGTAGTAGCCAAAACTCTAATTGTTTGCATCCAAATAATTGTTGTACCTAATAGGTTGCATATGGAAGCCATATAAAAACATCAAGGGTAATTGGATACGTGACACATATTTGGCCACCAGATAGTTTCTATGCTAAATCATACTTTCATGGTACTTGCACTACTATGACATTAACGTCTGATTAGAAATGACTAGTGTTCAACCTTGATTTGAAATCCTCATCAACTTACTTGAAACCATAAAAATCTAGTCAGTTTATTTCCATGGATAACAAAGTCTATACATGAACTCATCCCAATCGGTTTTGAAAATCCCCAAAACCAAAACTCAACAGTTAGCAGTCTATTATAGAAAACAAGTTACACCTCAACCTAAAGATAATCCCCCAAACCAAAAGTAAATAGTCAGCAACCAGTCTTATGAAGAGTCAATAGGAAAACTCATGCCTCGACAATCAGTCGGTTGGCTTGTGGCAACCATCTGATGTCATGACTTATTTTGGTTCAATTGTGATGATCTCAAATTCTCAGGGATAAGACTTTGTTGTTTGTCATTAGCCAAACCAACTTACCCATGTGTATAAATCAAGAGAAGAATAACAGAAATATCCTCGACCATAACAAGCTTAATCCCAATTCCATATTTGAAGTAAACCCTAAAAAATCAAGTGCCCATCTCGCATTATGCCGTTTCCCATTTTCATTAGCCATTTTTCCAAACACCTAGTGGATATTGAGAAAAATTCCTAAAAAGTGATAAAAGAATGAACCCAATTAAGCACATCTAAAAGCTAAATTTCACCTTCTTTACCTTTCCCAAAATAATATTCTAATTCTCCACATCAACCAAATCAAATTCTAAAACATAATAAAAAAATTGGTGTTTTGCAATAATAAGCAAAGTCCACCTACCCAATAAAGATCAATAACTCAATCAAAAATATAAAATCAATACATGTGTCATAAAATTAAACCTGGAGGATGAAATGGGGAATAAATAGATACACGCGAAGAGATACATATAGAAAAATGGGTATGCGAAGAGTTCCAAATTAGGAAAAACCCAGTTCGGAATTTTTAATTATAAGCAAAACCCATCAACTCGATACAGATTATGAACTAATAAGAAGCATTATCGTTAACAAAATTAATAAAATGTGTGATAAAACAGAGAGGAACCTGGAGAAGGGGATGGTGGGAAAATAGATATACACGCAGATATAGGTATAGAATTGAATCTGCTAAATGCCTCAAATTAGTGGAAAAAAAAACCCAAAGTTCGGATTTTAAGGGGGGAGAGCGAGAGAGAGATGCGAATTTATATTCGAATCTTCTTCCAGGAAGGGAGGGCATATGCTCGTGTCGCAATTGCATGTGCTTTGAAAAACAAAATAACCAAAAAGTGTCTGTCCTACTTTCAAGGCTTTTCTTCCTTCGTTTTTTATTTTTTAATTTCATTTTTGTTTTTCATATGTTTTTGGTGAGGAAAATCGCACGCTCGGTAATCCTAAGAACGACAATCTTGTAGTTTAAAAAATTATATTATAAAAAATAGAAGCAAAGTAGAAGCGGAAGTAGAGAATGGAGAATAAAAATTACCCAAATCCACGGAGGTTTTGATAATTTAACCCTAAGACAAATTAAGATTTTAAGGGAGAGAGTGAGCAAGAGATGCAAATTTATGTGAGATCTCGCAATTGCATGTGCTTGAAAAACAAAATAACCAAAAAGTGTCCAACTTTGAAGACTTTTCTTTTTCTTTTTTTTTTTTTTAATGTTTTTGTTACAAAATGACATTTGATGGATGATGTGATTTCACGAGTTCTCGGAGATATATTTATGTATGATTTGTAATGGATTACAAAAGAAAAAAACCACATAAGTGGTGCTCAGAAAAGAGAAAAAATAGAGAATATAAGTATGATTGTGAAATCAAATCTGACTTTATTTTATATTTATTATTTCTACTTTATATAATTTTTTGATTCAATAATATAGAAATATTTGATATAACTTTTTGATTCTATATTTTCGAAAAAATTTTGTGTGTGAGAGAAAAAGTTAGATATGAGTTAAATAATTTTATCTCACAAAAAAAACAACTCATTTTAAAGTAGAGGAATCTTACAATTTTCAAGGGAGGAATATTGCAATTTTCAAAAGAGGAATCTTAAAGACTTTGATTTTTATTGGGCATTAAAAGTGTTCTTCAATTACGTGTCAGGGCCACTATATGTCACACATATGGGCATAAAATTTTCCATTGAAAGAATATAAGTTGTGCAATAAACTATTTTATTTTGAGAGTAGTTTTACTGTCACTCATACTTTTATAATATTTTAATAAGATTTGAGCTCAAGATTAAAGGTGTGATGGACATGAATCTTAAAAATTTCACCAAACTCATCTAAGAAAGCTTTATTAACAAATTTGTGATATAAGTGAAAATAAGACTTGGTGGAATTTTTAGAGCAGAATACTGTTTGACTGAGCATATAATTACTTCCAGATGTATAAAAGGGAAGTAATTCTACTATTTTGTAAAATATCTTAATTCAATATTTTTATCAATAATAAATTAAATAATTATTTGTAATTTTGTAGAATAAAATAATTGAAAATTATGGCCCATATTTAGCTAAGTTTTGGCTATAATTGAAGAAATAGAAGAAAAGGGCATGCAAGAATAAAACTATCCCCGCCATGCATTTGTCCATATTGCGGCACATCTACGACTTTTTCATTTCTTAAATTATTTGATAAAAGATTTTGAGTTTTTATAAATTTGTCAAAATTTATATTTTTACAAACTGAGTAAATGTTGACTATCATATATTTTTCACTATATTACTATCAAGTATGACCACCTGATTATGTCTTTTACTTTGGTTGCTTTGACAAATGTTTGAGAAAAAGACTTTGTGACTTTGAAAATGTGTTTTCCGACACATACATAAATAACAAAACTTGTCAAATTATATGGCAGGCTCACGTAAGTATGTGTTGTTCAAGATACCATTTTACTGTTAATAGTAATATTAGAAATGGTTTTTATTGTCATTAATACTAAAGATATTAGTAAAACTATTCATCTTTCTCTATAATATGTTGGGTCTATATTATAACAGGTGTCTTAACAAAATTACACAAGTTTTTGCAGCATCAAAATATTCTTCAATAGCCTGAGTTACCAGCTCACTCCAAAATGAATACTTTGATAGTAGCAAACAAGAGAATTAGTTTTTATTATGTTATAAATGTCTCAATTTAAATTTTATCATTGACAATAAATTAATATTTTTTTGAGATATTTTTCAAGTTCAAAATATGGACTTGATGAAGTACGTTCAGAATGGCTGACCGAATTACAAAATATTTACTAATATAACCGCATAACTTAAATGGTGAATAATCAAATCCTTTGACATATTGAGGGTACTGAATTATTATGCTTATAAGTATAGCTATATATATATATATATATATATATATATATATATAGTCAGATTTAATTTATGGCTTCAATCGAGAGGAAATAAATTTATTTATAATGACCACAACTTTTATATAATTGGCACTGTAAATGAATATGATGACTCTAAAGACCCCTCTAACTAGTTTTGCTACATTCCTTGGTGTGAATGATACAAGTTGAGTGGTTATAGATTGTGGTATAATAGTAGGTGCTCACCTTTAGCTTAAATATAGCCTTGGTTTGGCATATTAGAATTGTCCCCTACATATGAGTTGAGTCAATATTGAGGGAGAGACATGATCATTTGCCCCTTTAAAGTTAATTGATTATGTCATTATTATAAAGCAAAAATAATTTGGAAGTGTGATTATATAATGCCCATATTTTAGTGCTCTATATTATTTCTCGGTCTTAAAAACATATAATGAACAAAATTAGAACTGCTGACAAGCCTTTAAATTAATAGTTGGAGTTGTATATTTCATAATTTTAAGGCACAAAACATGCCTAGAGATGGGAGTTCATGAATCTCGTCTTACAATGAGATCAAATTTTAGTATCCTCCGCTTCTAAATATGCCTTTATTGAGTAAGTACTCTGCTTCTATATAATGGCATGATAACTCTTATAAAAATTCGATGTGAGATAAACTGTTCATTTAT
>MKEJ01068639.1:0-10715 GCA_001753735.1 Embelia ribes | reverse complement strand
TTTTCAGCTGACATATGACAGCTTTTATAGTGCACAGTACCTGTACAACTGTCAAATAATATTTACCTCGTTGGTCCCTGACTTTCTTGATAATAGGCATGTGTGGCGGGTAATTTTGGTATAATTACAATCTCAGTCCCTGTATTTTGTTATATACGTTATATGCATAAATACACACGTATCACATTTATTGCTTTATTTTCAATTTTACCCATCGTATTTTAATTAAATATTATAATCATTCCAAATAAAACAAACATTTAATAAAGGGTATTTAGGTAATTTGTATATATTATTTGTTGAAATTTAGAATATTTAATAAATTTCTTATTCCTTATGTATAGGCTTAAAGTAACACTAATTTTGAAACAGATGGGGTATTTTAATTGATACAATAACTTTTCACCCCAACTTATTACATTTTTTTTTTCAATTTGACTGAATTCAATAATCTTATATTCTCCCATAAAATTTAATTTTTTTCATCATATTTTTACTTAGATTACAGTTTATAATCAAATATGTAATAAGAGTAAATTCCCTTGTTATTAGTAAATAGCCGATCTATTGGCGTTTATTAAATGTACGAAAATATATCGGGAAAACTAATGAAAATTTAATGTAAAATACTCGCTTTGATGCACAGGTAATCATGTGTTGAGCTGTTTTGACATCAAAATTTCCAAAAATATATTAAAAAATAATTTCACTTTTTTTAATATCGTTGAGGTATCTATTTCCTGTCAATGTTGTGAGTATTTGTAGGTTGCGGTGGCAGATGCGTGGCTGTTTCCTAGTTTTTGTTTGTTTCTATATATTTATTTTTTTTAGGTGTTGAGTTTGGACGGCGGGTTTATCGGTGTAAAACAATATTTTTAGTTAAAAAAATAAAATTTTATAATAAAAAATTTAGTAAATAATTTGGTAATTCTATTTAAATTTTTTTATTATTGTGGCCAAAAACTTCTTCTTCATCCCTGCAATCTCTTAAAAAATGTTAACCACTCTTCATGGGTTAAATTTGACTGAGAAAGGCTCACATGGGGAAAATCGTTTCTTGCTTGAATGAAATCGAGTTCCCATATGGGGTTATGCAATTACGTATGTATAGGTCGTATCTGCCGTCTCTTACCTGCTACAATTCGGGCTGTTAAATGTTAAAAAAAAAAAAAATCCAAAGACCAATAAAAAAGGGTTTTTCTATTTAATTTGTATGCGGAATTTATTCTTAATCTGAGGTTTTATTTATTTTATCTACCAGCCCAAATAGAATTTTCAGCCACTTGCATTCCATCAAGGGACTACAGCCCGCCCTTGTCCTACAGCAGTTGAGTCTTCATTTGTCTGCAAATAACACGTGCAATTAATTTCATGGACACATAATTTTAGGCAAAAATTAAAAATAAGAATTTTTAAATTTGAATGAGGTACAAATAATTAAATTTATTCATATTATTTTTTGTCATACTCTTACTATTCTATAGTGATTTATACTCTCCCTATTTACAAATAATTAATGCAGTTTGACATATACCTAATTTTAGGCAAAAGTTAAAAATAAAATTTTTAAATTTTAAATAAGGTACAGTTGATCAAATTTGTTCCTATTACTTTTTGTCACATTCTTACCCTTCTAAATAATGACATGGACATTAGTGAGATTTTATCTAAATTTGTAATAATTGACCGTACCAAATAAAGAAATTGATAATTTTTTCTGAATAGATAAATAAAAAAAATCAACCTATTATTTATGAACAGATAAAACATAAAATAAATGAAAACAACAAGTCAACCTGTAATTGGTGGCATTTTGAATGATTGATTGATTTATTTATTATTAATTTTATTTTTTTTGGCAGTCTAAATTTGGGTTATGGCGTTTGTTGCTAGGTAAAGTTTTGGAAGTAAGAATTGAAAGGGTTACATCACAATTTTCTACGGCAATTTAATGCTAGATAGAGTTTCGAAAGTGAACCTAGAAAATGGGTAGTCAAGAACATTGACATATTTCAAATTTTATTTCTAAATGAAAATCATTTCTCAAGCAAAATAGGTCACGCCAATTGTTTTTAAAATTTATTTGTATATATCAAAAATATTAAAATATTAAAATAATAAATTTTAAAAATATATTTTTTCAATACATTAGAGTATTTACTTTATTTTGATACGAAAAAAAATTATTTTTTTAATAAAAAATTATGAATAATAACTTTATCAATAGAGAAACATATTGTTGTAATTTTAGAAATTTTTTAAAAATAGAAATACCAACGTGGGCGATTTCTCTCTAAAATTTTTTATTCTAGAAATTAAACGAAAGAGACAGAATGATTTAGAACAACCGCTATGAATGCCCCCAACAACTAACATTAAAGAGTTAAAAAAATAGGGTATGGAGTTCAACTCTATGTTTGGTACCACAGAATAGGGAGATGGAAAAAAGTGTTGTCTATTTCCTTCGACTTTTAGAAGTCATTGAGTCAATATCTTTGGTCATCCACAATCCAAACACGGCACATCCTCATCCCCTGTTTGAATGTTCTTAAGCCAAGCCTTTTTTGATCATAGATAGATCCATAGTTAACGGTTGAGATTTTATTTAACTTTTGGTAGAAATTTTGAATTTGAAATCTTATAGTGTCAGCCATTAATTTTTTATCTAATGGCTGAGGTGCCTCGGTATGAGCATGCCAAACGTCTTTGACCATAGGGCTAGAAGTTAATAGTTGAGATTTTATACATAATTTTATGTGAAAATATCGAATTTTAAATCTTAGAATCGAAGCTATTAATTTTTTTATCTAATAGCATTAATATGATTTTTTCTAAAGGCTGGACCTTTTCTCTAGTTAATTTTAATAAGGAATTTTTCGTATGGTGGTTGTATGTAATTAAAAGTGGTCCAAGATACAGTTAGTTTAAATATCTTGGACGCAAAATTTATTTCATTTTTTTATTCGTTGAAGTTTTCAAAAATTTTATAAAATTAAATAGGGTCTAGTATAATCTTAAGAGTAAGAGAGAACAAATTTACTCAGTCCTTTTCATATCTTTTGGTCAAGACCCTGTAAAAAATTATGAAGACGATAATCACATTCTTAGCTGTTAAGTAAAGAGCAAAAGCTTCATCGCTAGCATTTCTTCTTACATAATTAATTCATGCATATCCCAATTTTATATTTATTATTTTCCATTTTCATTATTATAAAATTCTATCTATACTTTAGAAATAGTAGAAATTTCTAATTTCAGGGTAGCGGTAGCAGGATTATTGCAGTCGTAATTATAAAAAAATATATATATATTTAAGTAGCAGTAATAAGAACCAATATTAGTAAGAAGGTGAAGAATTGAGATAGCAATAACAATAATAGAATAATTATATACAAATTTGGATCACAGGTAATTGAAGAGAAAACAAAGGGTTTAGGATTTATTCCAATAAAAAAAATTTAGTGTCGAACTGATAAGTACCATAGACATAAGCTTGATAGGCTGCAAAAGAAACCGTCACCTGATAGCGGTGCGGAAGTAAAAGCTAGTATCTTATATCTTTGTTGAAATAATACAAAGATTAGAAAAATAACTTTTATTAATGTGTCTAATTACATAAAATCACGTTTCCGTGCACACGTTTTTCTTGTTAGTGGCTAAGTTTAATGAAATAAAAAAGACTACAAGACGATAAATAATAGGACATCATGTTGTAACAGAAAAAAAAAATTAAATTAACAAACTAAGTACTAATAATTTAAATTATTATAGGTGTTTATTTTATGACAATTTTCGCACTGGTAAGTCATTTAAATTAATCAATTTTACAAGAACAATTTTAAATGGGCATACACAATGAAGGAAATTGATATAAAAAATAATTAAAGAACAATTGAAAGAAAAGATTACACTATTAATATAATTATATTTAATTAGCTAAACAAATTCCAAAAGCGCAAAAAGATTAGTTTGAAATGATAGAGTTGGCACATGATTTTTTTTACAAAACAATCCTATTTCTATTTGAGAATTGATTTCCTAATTACGTAAATAAAACACTTTCTTTTTTACCAAGATACAAATAAAGAAAAACGCATCATCAAACTTTGCCAACAAATATGATAAAAAAAAATATATGCAATATATTGTGATACATGGACACTATATGAAAAACTCGAGCATTATATTTCAGTTTTTTAAACAATTCAAAATTTCGAACTCATATACATTTACACTTGCAATAGAAAATAGCAAATCAATTTTTTTGTATTTGTTCTATAATCAAACAAGCATATAGTATGTTTGAAAATGAAATAAGAAAATGAAAAATGATCCCCATACTTATTTTATCTTTCTTTTTACATCGATACATCTTATCATTATATATATGTGATATATCGATCAATAATCACTTTGGTACAAGTGAAATGGATTGAATATAAAAAATTATCATTAAATCATTTGCATGATAGTACCGTGATTACATCCCTTGACAAAACCCAAAAGTTAGAAATAAAGATATGTGGGAAATAAAACAAACTTGGAAAATGACCCATAAAATTAATATACAAAAACCTAATTGACTATGGTTGCATATAAAAAATATTATTTTAAAACAAGATGGTTTTAAATACATGAAAAATGTTTTATGAATATAAAAAAAATAAGGTTGTAAAATACATGGAAAGGGTTCATAAGAAAGCCAATTTAAATATTTGGTCCATTGCACACATAATTAAAACTAAAACAACTCACTAATTCAACGTACAATAAATAAAAAATTATTAACTCTTCATATGAATGACATTCTAAATAATACACCACATACATAAATGCTAATACATGCTTGTTTGCAAGGAAAAGATACGGTCTTACCAAAATACGCCTAAATTAGGAGTAAAGACTTGGCCACATGAGTAGGACCTCAATTTCCTGCATAAGACATAAACATATTTGAAATATTTTTTTGAGTATATGCATATGGAAAACAAATTGTCAATCATAACTCAAAACTGTGATAGAAAGATTTGAACATACATCAAAGCAAAGAACTATTTTTTACAAAATTTTATTATTACTAAAAGTTATAAAGGAAAATCAGTTTTAAAAAATCCATAATCATTGTGAAAACCAATCTAAAATAGGATAGAACTAAAAAGTAAAAGACTTATAAATAGTAAAAATAATTACATTTTATTGCATAAAAGGTATATTGTCCCCTAGGCAAACACAAGAGCAAAGTGAATTGTGCAAAAGTAGAACTTAAAACTTTTTGATAAAATAACCCTTTAAAAACTTTAAGTAAGAATGTTAATAAAATAAATAACTAGAATGTAAAGACTTAAAGGGAAAGAAATGCAAATAGAGTTTCATAGTGGTTTGACTAAATATCAGTTGATCCCCTGCGTCTACTCTTTCAAGTATTATTTGAGATTTATTTATCATCAAGATAAATATTACAATCTAATCAGCTTCATGGGTGCTAACCACTCTATTTGAGATAACTTCTCAAATTAAAGTATATTCTCACAATTCAGTAGTATAAGAAAGAATTTAAGAATGAATCCTTATACTCAGAAATTAAGAAGACTAAAACTCTTTAGTATAAGATTTTACAAGCATATATAAAAAATATGAAATTCAAATATTTGGAATATTGCTTGTTGCTTATAGAGATGAGAGAATTCAGAGGCATGACTTAAAGTGTTGATGGAGTCCTTTATTTATAGTATTTGAGCTTGAGTCGAGATATGAAAGATGAATCAACAATTTATTCCTCTGAATATGTGACAGTAGACTATTGGACTTCTATCCGTAGTTGGTCACGTAACTGTATACTGTCACCCCCCTGACCGTAGGTGGTCAATCGTCCCAACCGTATACGGTCAACCCCTCGACCATATACGGTCAACGCCAGTCAACACTGGTCAACTCTTCTGCTGTTGGAATTTTTGGCTAACACCTTGATATCAGAGAGCTTTTTACCCATATTTAACTTTGAATTTGGTCTTTGTTAAAACATGAAAATTGTAGATTTTTGAATACCCTTTCCAGAAATATAAAGCAGACAGTTATCTTACAGATTGCCGAGTATTTTCATTATTTTATAGTTCATGTACAATATTATGCAAACATATGATTGATCGACTTGTTGTTTTATGTATTTCCATTTAGAAATGGCAGGCAATAAGAAGAGCGAACACATCAATGCTAGTGGCAGTGGTAGAAGGGGTCAGAGGGGTGCCAACCCCGCCCCAACAGAGGAGAGGAGAGTACATGGAACCCGAGCACAATGGCGTGCTATGAGGGAGGCGGCTATTTTACCTTACCCGCCTCCAATCGAAGCAGAGGCATTATCGGAGGATAGTTCCTCTATGTCAAGAAGAGGGAGAATCTATCTTTAGATTTGAGATTGGGCTCTAGAGCTAGATCAAAAAAGCTTCTAAATGTCTAGGGTTTTCAGGACCTCACTTTCTTCTCTCTCTTCTATTTTTAGTCTGAGTAAAATGAGCCTTTAACGCTACCTAAAATCTGATTTTATAATTTTTGTTCCTAACTGACCATGCCATTGAAATGGCATAATTCTACCGTTCGAACACCTTTGCCGTTCGAATGGCTCCAAGCCCCGTTCGAATGGTGCTTTAGGACTGTTAAAGCTTAGTCCAAAACTGAGTAAAATGTTCTATTCGAATCCAAACTTCACCATTCGACTTCAAACTTCATTTCACTCATACCAGGCACTTGAAATACATATCCTAGAGTCAACATAAAATAATTTCACATTCGTACAAATTCCCATAAGGTGTCGGTACCTCGTTTTACTTCAATAACTATACTAAACTTCAACTTCGTGATATGTTCTAGATCAACGTAACATCTCCACATATTGCGATACATATAAAATCACGTAATATCCTCATATACTTCCTCTGTTAATACCTCTATACCGCGTATATACTTTATATACTTCATACTTCATTTTTCAACACTTAATGCACTTTATACTTAATTAATGCAATAATAATATTATATGCAAAAAATATATCCAGAATTTCTGGGACGTTACAGTAATAGACTTTGTATTTTCACGCAAATTTGCTCAAATACTAGTCTCCTAATGAATATTAATTAAACTTTATTTCTAATTCATTTTGAAAAATCATCAAAATATATTTGATTAAATTTGGATTAACAAAAGTATAATAGGAAAAAGTCAAATGTTCACCACACAAAAAAAATATAATAGAAAATGTGGGGGTTTTCTTTTATAATCACATACAATAAATTATTGGAGAAAGCGAAGGATTCTTTTTCTATATTTTGTTCATAGTTCATAAAGTAACGGCAAAGAGAATTCCACGTGGCTTCCTACCAACCTTCACTTGATTTATGTGGACCTGGTAGATTTAATTGGGTGTTAAATGGAAAAAATATTATGCTAATAGTAAATATATTTTTGTCCTTCGTCTAATTAAAGTGTTAATTTAATACTAAGTGTAATTATATTAGCATCATAGGAGCAATTTTAGGAATGAAAATACATGAAACAAAGATGAGTAAATTTACTTTTTAGAGTAGGTAAATAGACAAGACCTCTAATAAAGAAGTTGATATAAACAAATTCTAACAATGAAACCAAAATAATATAATAGAATATAAATCAATCTTGAAATCATTACTTGTTCTTGCACAATTGGATAGTTGTATCAAACGCTAATCAAATATTATCTTCTAATGGAACAAACTTGACCTTTAAAAATAAAAAGGTAATACATAGTACAACATAAATATTAAAAAAATCAACAAATACAGTTGCCAATTTAGAAAGAACTCATATCATATATATATATATATATATTATAAATATTATAAAGAGATGATAAATTGATGTTATTGATATAATGAATTATATAATTGATGCCCTTTTTATATAGACTATATATACTTGTATATAGGAATTTGTTGACATGTAACAAATAATATTTTTTTATTATAATATTGATTTGTCTTTTTTATGTGTCAAAACTCTCATATATGTCAGTATATATATAATATTATGTAGGGAATTCTTACATACAAGTATATATAAAATCCTACTCCATGGAAAATAAATCATTCTAGAAATTAAATCTAATCTAATCTAACAATTCTTTGACTAGTTGCTTTGTCCCCAAGATAATATCTAATTTTAATACTTCCCCTCGAGATGAACATAAAGGTAATCGAAATATCCATCTTACATTAAATATTCAATTTTCAAATAAGTAGTCTTCAATCTTGTTGTTTCAGCTAAACGAGAACTCCCCCTCAAGTCGGATAGAAAATTCTTTGCAATTTTCAATAAATGGGAATTCCAAACTTTAAAATTTATAATTTACAACGAGATATAGAGAATAAGTAGAGATATAAGAGGGGATAATTAAAATAGAATATAAAACTAGAATTGAAAGAGAAATCATAAGAGGGAAAGATGATAAAAAAAAATCCACTAGCAACTGGTTGAAGGAATTATTATATAATCACGAGTAAGATCAATCGAGTGATAAACAAAGACATTAAAGGAAATTAGGGGAGAAAAGATAAGAAAGTAGGAGAGGAAAAAACAAGAACCAGAAAAAAAAAAATAATAACAAAAGAGAGGGAAATTAGAAAAAGAGAAAACTAAATATAAAATTCGATCACAGGTGGTGAAACCCTTTCAGACTCTCCGATTTAAGTTGAAAAATAATCCACATTAGAATTTTCAATTTTGAAGAAAAAAAAATTATCCATTAACTTTTACGGACAGAAAATTTGTAAATAATAGTAATTTCTAAATAAGATATTTTGGTGGAAGAAAAAAAGTTTAACTCTTAGTTTTAAAAAGAGAAGACAAAATTTAAATTTTTAGCATGAAAAGAAGAATAAAGATCTAAATATCATTCTTATAATAAAAGTAAATAAGGTCTAGTGGACGACAAAACATGTCGTAGCCTGCAGGCAGTTACGGAAGCAATGATAGTTCAGGCCCCAATAATCGAAGGCTCTGATACCATGTTAAATTATAAAAGAAGAGAAAGAGAAAATTTTTATTGATTTCATATTGCATAAATACAATGTACTCCTTATATAGATAACCCAACCAGATAAAGATGAAAATGTAATCAAATCAAATAAAATCATAATCTAAATCAATTACAAACTTATCATTTTCTTATTCCCAAAGTTAACAATAATTATATAGCTTAATCTATCAATATTTTTTGTTTTTTTCACTCACTTTAGCATATATATGCTTCGATAAATATAAATGACTGTTTATAAGGGAAAAAAAAGATATTGAAAAAAAATTGTAGTTATCGAAACTAAAATTCTTTTACTCCGCCTAATTCCTTCCAAGGGTGGCAGGCAGCCAATATTCGAGAAGACATCATTGGCACTTTGTAATAACTTCTTCAGAAAGTTTTTTTTTAAATAAACTAATAGAATCGGCTTGGCTAAAGTAAATCTAGATATGGAGATTTCAAACCCTCCGATTTTTGCAGGTTTGATAAAAGATGCTGATTTTTATTTATAATTGATTAACAAACTAATCTGACCCATAACTCGGTGCCAGTTCGCCAAGTTGAACTGGGTAGGCCATGTCTAGAAAGGTTAGTAGATTAGAATTTGTCTCTTTTTTGGTATGTTGAAAAATCAAAAGTTTAAGTTGCCTACTTTCTACAAGGTCTAGCTTATCTATTGGATTGACTAACTTACTAATCTACAACTACTGCTGGAGATATAAGGCCAACAGCATTGTGAATCTTCATTCAATACTATCATAGCAAGTGTGATTGTTGACAATTTTTGTTTTGATTCTAAATTAAGTAATTGAATAAGAAGAGAAAAAGGAATAAATTAACCTTCGATATAGCTAACATCGAAAATCTCCAATGCATATGTGACAAATATGAGAACAAAAAAAAATATTACTATCCTGACTTAGGTTGTGTGAGGAGACATGTCATTATCAATTCTTGTATTTAGAGGCCCCTCCCCTATCAATCTAGAAGCTCTCTTTAAGTCCTTATCAAGCTTAGTTACATCTTTTTGTTTATTGATATCATTACATACATAATCTAAGGATAAGTTAAGGTAATCCAAGAAGAATTTGCAAAATTTTTTAATTTAATAGGAAAAATTGATGGAGTGTGTAGTCCCACAAACCGCCCCAAAAACCCCACTTGCTTAATTTACACTAAATCATGTTGGCCAAAGCAAACCCCCACCATTTTCTAAAATAAATATTTGGCACTTTATGGTGCCATTGTTATATGCCTGTCTGAATTAGACAGACCCATGAGATTTTATTAACTTTGTTGAAGATTAATTTAATACTTAGATTGCTATTTCAATTAATTTTAAAAAGCACGCATACACTTATTTGCTGGGAACTTAGTTTTATAATTCTGTATGCTAATGTATAGATATATAGTTATTTCACAACATCCACAATAGTATGCATTTTCACACTTAAATTTGAGAAAGGATATACAATTTTGAAAAGTACTATACTTGTGTATTTTTTGTTGGAAAATATGTGTTTTCAAATGATTTTTTATGAGATAGGAGTTCATGAAAATTATTGACTTTGAGTCATTTTTATGTAGAGTATATATAATAATTTTTACTTGCTCTTGGGTGAGTTTTAAAACTCGTAACGTGAGTTTTGAAACGATATATTACATCGTCAA
>MKEJ01068626.1:0-10138 GCA_001753735.1 Embelia ribes | reverse complement strand
TGCTCAAAAGATCTTACACCAGTAATAATAAAATGATAGAAATGATCACTGCATTTTTATTATAAAAACGATGAGAGTTACAAATTAAAATATAATAAACAAATCAACCATTATCTTATCTAGAAAGTAAGAAAAATAATCAAACTGTGACTATATAAAAAAAGACATCACCAGCAACGTATGTGTAACTTTCCTAATATTTAATAAAAGAATCAATATTACTTTTTTGGTATTGAAAATATCAAAATTGGATCACTTGAAAACGAAGGGAAGAGTTAGATCTAATACACATATATATCTTATGGCCGTATTCAATAATAATCTCACAAAAATTTATTAATATTCCTCCACGGATAATAATATCATTAAACTAATGTCGGCAACTTACAGTCAGGTAAGTCTCAAGTCTTGTCTACACGTGTCTCCCTGTGATTGGATGAGGAAGCTACTGGCGAAGGGCAGGCAGGCAGTACAAGTGCCCATCCCATGCCACGTGGCAACTCAACGGGCGACATGCTCCGCTGTACCCACCGCCATATCTGACTATCGCCCGTCACGTCTATCCACATACCGACACGTGTCCCAACAGATCTAACGCACAAATATTAACTTTATATATATACATATATATATATACCACTGTGAACCTTTTGAACGAATGTCTGAAGAATTTGTTTCGACTGTGTTCAGTGTAACAAATCTAGATAAAATTTTAGATGATTTCACAAGTGTTTTAAGTGTGCGCTATACACGATAGCATTAAAATTTCAAAAAAGTTTCTAACATAGAATGCAACTTTTTATGAAACTTTATAATCATCGAGCTTCGTCCAATTCATGTTGGGTCTACGAGGTTTCGATCGATAAATTATTATAATAGAACTATACTTTGATATATTCTTAATGTGCGATTAATTTTAAGTTAGATTTAAGGATTGAGGTATGAAATATTGAATTGACCATCTAAGTTAAAATTGATGCAAATATTTGTGTATTAATTTTTCTCCAACTCACATATCTTCCATTTTATGAGATGAAATATTTAGTTTCAATCCATCGACACTAAGGCAATGAGTAAAATGGGATAGATCTTAAGCGTTAAAATGAACTTAAAATTAGAGGTAAGACATGTGATTCAGACCGTGATACTATTAGATTAATATGCCAGACATAAATTCTGCCAAATTTCGAACATATAAAATCATAATTTATATATAGCCAGCTAGTATATCTATCGAATCCTTCCAATTTTTTTTATAATTGATTAATAATATCTCGAAATATGTCATATTACATCAGTACAGTCACGTAATATGTTCGCCATTATAAAAATACATATCCAATAAATGGATGATTACATGATTGGCATTACTTTATATAGACTTTCTTTCTACTTCATAGTCTTATTTGATTGTTGGTATAGTTGAAAATTTTTCAATAAATGCATCAAGAACAACAAATTTTGAATATCAACTTTTTCTATACCCTAATTGGAGAACTAAAAATTGTATTTGTTGATAAAATCTACATTAAGAAGCAATATTAGTAAATTTTATTTTTTCTCAACACAAGAAAGTGGGTTACCAATTGATTACAAAGAGAAAATAAGTAAGAGTATATAATATAAAGATGACTTCAATACAATAATTTTATTATTATCAATAATTGTCAGATATTTTACTATTCATCTTATAAAACCTTTAACAATTAAAAAAAAATTCATCTATACTATAATTTACTAATATACATTCGAAGTTATTAATGGATATTATAAACTTACTTCTTATTTTTGTTAAACTTACTAGTCGAAGGTGTAAATATTTTTCTACTTATAAAATTTTAGTTCTTTTATTTATCAAAACTTTGTGTTATTTTAAGAATGCAGATATTTCCTAAGTCAACAGATGTTTCCAGAATATATATATAAATTTTCCATCCCATCTAACCATATTCTGACACGTGTCCCAATACACCCCAACCCTATATATACGTATATATGCATACACCCACTACATTCCAGATCCAAACATCTCACCAAAAACCAAAAAGTCCATCTTTGTAAATCACCACTTCCCTCCAAAATCTCTATATCTATTTCTATATTTAATCTCTATATCGATTTCTATATATCATTTCTATATCTATCACCTCGTAAATGATCCATAACTCCGATGCACCTCGCCGGATTCTAACTTTTCCGGCTATCCGCCCCTGTGACTCCGTCTCTCCGGCGACCCTCATATCCTCCCTAGTATCTCTCTCCTCCACCATATCCCAATTCAAACACAAACCCTTCTTCACCAATAGATGCAATGCGAGAGAGGCAATTCGATTGGTCGAAGTCCTGTCGGTTTTTCTCGAAGAGATTCGGGAAAAACCTTCGCCAAATCATAGTCTGTATGATTTGTATACAGATTCGGCGATTTTGGGGTTTTCGGAGGTTTACTTTGTCCTGCAGAAGGTGCATTTCCTTCTTCAGGACTGTACGCGCGATGGCGCACGTACATACATGCTTGTTAAGTATGAGCACGTGGCTTGTCATTTTAGGGTTTTGATGCGGGCCCTAGCAACCGCCCTCGATGTCCTCCCTTTGGGGCTTGTCGATAATACAGTTGATATGGTATTGAGTCAAGCCTGGGAAATGAAATTCGAGGCGGGTGTTGATGATAAGTTGGGTTTTGAGAAAGTGATTTCGTTTTTGGAACAATTTGAAAATGGGGTTGTTCCTAGAATGAGTGATCTTAGGGAGATTGTTGATCAATTGGGGATTTTCACTTGGAGTGATTGTAATAGGGAGATAAAGTTTCTAGATTTGGAATTAGGGTTTGAGTTCTCGAGCTCCGAGAGTGGGGATTTTGAGTGGTTTGATCGGTTTGATGAGTTATTGTCGGGCCGTGTTGTTCGATGAGGTGGACATTGCAGGTAATGCTGGACGAGGTGGTTGTTGCCCCAGATATGAGGTGCCAGTTTCGTGTCTAAACCCGGATGACTTTCGTTGTCCTATCTCTCTTGAGATCATGACCGATCCGGTGACTATAGCCACTGGGCATACATATGATCGTTGTTCGATATCAAAATGGTTCAAGACCGGAAATGCCACCTGTCCCAAGACAGGGGAGAGGGTTATGAGCACAGATCTTGTCCCGAATCTGGCTCTAAAGAGGCTGATTTTGCAGAATTGTATTAAAAATGGTATTCAAGTTGAGGAAAAGCCGGTTAAAAAGAAAAGGGATATAATGGGGACGGTTAGTCCGGGTAGTGTGACAGCTGGGGTAGCTATGAAAATTCTTGCTGATTTTCTCAAAAGCAAGCTCGAAAAAGGGTGTGCTAAACAAAAAAACAAAGCTGCTTTTGAGATTCGACTTTTGACTAAATCGAGCATTTTTAACCGCTCTTGTTTGGTAGAATCGGGTACAGTTCCACCTCTTTTGGACCTGCTGTATTCGCCCCAGGCTTTAGCCCAAGAGAACGCCACAGCAGCATTACTAAATCTCTCGAAGCATTCGAATAGTAAGAATATCATGGTGGAAAATATGGGCGTGGAAGCGATTCTTAGGGTTTTGAGAGAAGGGCTGAAAAATGAATCTCGACAAAATGCTGCTGGTATTTTGTTCTATCTAGCTTCGGTTGAGGAATATAGGGTTTTAATAGGGGAAACTCCTGGGGTTATTCAAGCTCTAGTGAAATTGATTAAGGATGGTACAGATAGGGGCCAAAAGAATGCTTTGGTGGCAATTTTCGGTCTCCTTATGTATCCTGACAATCACTGGAGATTACTGTCAACTGGGTTAGTCCCATTGTTAACCAAACTTTTGAAAACATTTGAAAGAGATGATTTAATAACTGATTCTTTAGCAGTTTTAGCGACAATAGCGGAGAAGAAAGATGGGACCTTAGCAATTTTACGAGCTGGGACTTTGCCTGTGATTGTGGAGATTTTTAGTTCCACTATCTCGAGGGCTGGAAAAGAGTTTTGTGTCTCGCTTTTGTTGGCGTTGTGCATGAACAGCGGGGATGATGTGGTTCAAGTTTTAGTAGAGAGCCACACTCTCATGGGTCCTCTGTATGCCCTTCTTACTGAAGGTACACCTCGTGCGAGTAAAAAGGCGAGTTCGCTTATTAGGCTTTTACATCAGTACCATGAAAGGAAATTCTCCAGCTTGAGCTCTCCGGCTTTGCTACGTGAGCAATTTGTCCACGTTTGGTAACATTTCTACTTATAAGCATCCATACTTGTAAATTCGCATTATTGTGTGGGTTCTGTTTCTTTATGTTTAGGATTATGAGATTAGTTCGGTTTTTGCAAGGGCTAATCTCGCTTGTGCAGCTTCTGCCTTTTTGATGAATCTCTGTGCATGAACATAGTTGTGGTACAATTCTTTTTTTCTCATGTAATAATGGTAATCTTGTGTTGCTATGTAAACTTGTCTTTATTCATTGTAATGTTTGTCGGCAATAAAATTGATTTTTTTCCGAATTGGTACGATACCTTTTGTACTCAAGTAGTTATGGATTTGGTTTACTGCATTCTTTGTTAACCTATGTTTGATGCTCAGCGTTTGACTTGAAGCTTAGCTAAAAAAGAAGATATACAAATAACAAACAAAAAAGGGAAGAAACTTAACGAGGCTAGCAAATTTCCAATTTAAGTGAACATTATGGACCTTAGATATATGCATTATGGTGTCAATTACAAGAAGAAAAATTCTGTAACAAGTAAATTACAACCAATACCCCTTTGATATATATGATCGGCTTGACCTTACTTTGAGTAATCAATATGGTCCTTCACTCAGACATCCTTGTGATGGCATCCTCTTAACTTCATCCAATGTCGTTTTCACTATAAAGAATCTATCAGAGTTTGGTTTGAGTTTGCATTTTAATAATTTAAGAAAATTTGCCACATCTGCTCAGGTTTACGCCAGTGGGCAGTGTAACCTTATACCTTAAGCTACTGTGTTAGCATCTTGGCCTATATGCAAAACATTAGAAACGACGGTACAACGTAGTACTTTTATTTACTTTCGTGAATATAAAGCAAAATTTCTAATAGTATACACAGCATCAGCATGCATACGGAGTATCGACAACCAGTTCTGCTTACCCGCTATGTATTTACTGAATAGAGCTGAGGGTGAAGTGCATCTATATGCTGGTTCCTGCATATCATGTTAGTGGAAAGCTTCTATTATTGTCTGAAATTTTGATGGGGAAAAATCATCTTCTCTAATTTAGACATAGTCCTGAGAGAAACTAGGGATCTCAGATTTTGCATTTGCCGAAAGTGTTAGGGCATGCTCTAAACTTTCGACCACTTCTTTCATGGATGGTCTTTGCTGCTTAATCCCCGAGCACAACAATGCCAAATTCAGAACAAGTTCAAACGCTTCATTCGAATACTCACCCTTCAGTTTAGGATCAGCAAACTCGAATATATTCCCACTCTTTGTCAGAGCTTTCGCCTGAAATGCAGATGCATAGAATGAGGAAAACTCATAAATATGCCTTTTATCCAGTCACCACCCAATAACACTAATCACGTGGTACGCATAAGCGTCTTATCTCACCATTTTACCAATTGGAATTGGTTTGTTTGTATCCAGATTTAAGACCTTCTGCCCAGAAAGAAGTTGTAGAAGTACTATTCCGAAACTGAAAACATCAGCAAATGAATTCACTTTCCGATTCTGTTGATACTCAGGGTCCACATAACCAAACGTCCCTCTCACTTCTGAGCTTACAAACGACTGACCCATGTTCATGACTTTAGATAAACCAAAGTCTGATAATTTCCCTCGAAAATCAGCACAGAGGAGTATATTTGTTGGCTGCAAAAGTAAATACAAACAAATGAAGTCTTATATTAACCAAAATTTGCAATTTGCCTAAAAAAAAAGAAGAAAAAAAGAAGAAGAGAGAGGAATTCAGTGAGTCTACCTTGATATCACGGTGCACAATGCAGCCCTGAGGATACGTATGGAGGAACGATAGGCCTCTTGCACAATCAAGTGCAATCTTGAGTCTTTTACTCCAGGTCAGATTCTTTTCTTTACCTATTGTTCAACATCGTATCAATTGTGTAAATATACATATTGAGTAAAGCTACACACATAATTATGCCGACACATTATCTAGTTGGCATCAAGATGATAAACATTTATTGGCTTGCGGGAAAGAACACCCATAAAAGTGCTTCAGAATTGCAGAATTGCTACTGACACATCATCATCTACATGCATAAATATTCATTTAGCAGTTTTCAGTTTTGTTGTTATATTCTACGCACGTTGTTAACCTACTAAAATTTGCAGGAATGGTCAATAGTAGTGTACCGAATAACCAGTCTGAGAGGTTCCCATTGTGACAGAGCTCGTAAACAAGAAAGCTTTCGGCTTCTTTCTCGCAATATCCTATCAGCGTTACGAGGTTTGGGTGTTTGACATGTGACAGGCTTTGAACTTCTCGAACGAATGTTTCCATCTGTCCATCGTTCATTATGTGTTTAACTGCAATATGCTTACCATTTGGCAGAACGCCTTGGTACACTTTTCCTGGTATCAACACCACCACCTCATCATATACAATAAACAAGGTTTACGTAAACAATTGCACACACACACATGCGCATGTGCGCGCACACACACACATATATATATCTATAGTTTTATTTAGTCATAACTCTTAAAGATGCTGAGAATGAACACTGACCAGCTATTCCTTGCCCGATAAAGTTTGATTCATTGAGATCATTAGTAGCGAAATAAACATCTTTCAATGCAATTTTGATCGGACTAGACACCACAATAGGTAAATTGCTTTGATCTGTTTAGGAGAAAAAAGAGTGGTTTAGTACTAATATCCGGATATTGAGCATTTTTGTGGGAGCCTGTTTGGTTGCTTTGTGAATTTTTCTGTCTTGTTCTTGTTTTCACTTGATTTGAGATTGAAAACAGTGAATTTTTTTTGAACACTACTGTTTTCATGTTTTTTCTTATTTTCACATGAGAAACCATTTACCATGCAGTGTTCCCGTTTCCAGAACCAGAAAATGGTTTCTAGAGCCATAACCAAAATCAGTGACCCAATTTTTAGTAGTTTCTTCAGTAGAAAGTTTCTACCTGATTTTTCTTTGACTAATTGTGGTTTTCCAGATTTCCAGCATATGATCCATGTTACAACGATTATGATTCCAATAATCCCCACCAAACCTCCAATTAGAAACTCTATTGCTGAAATCAGAAAAAACACTTGAGTCCTCAAATTAAAAAATTGTTAATTATTATGTTTTCAAGGTATGATGCCTATTGATAGATTATATAAAGTTACCCATTTTACTTTTTCGGTTAGCTGTCTTATCATCCTTTTGTTCTTCTACTTGATCATCTGCAAAAGAAACTAAATGACCAAACCCCATCAAATTTTGACCGAGGCATTTGTAAAGTGATTTTATCCATTTCTCATCGTCAACCCTCGTGCTTGTCAATGCCAGTAGTACAGAAAACTTGCAAACATCTTCAACCCCGCTTGGGTCAGTATCGTTATCCCTCGACACATCAATTTCTCCCCATCTCCTCAAACAACTACCACAAGTTTCATCACGTTTATCGCCCGAACCCAAAACCTCACAATCTCGTTCTAAGTTGTTCAACCTATTTCCCATATTACGGACAACATCTGTAACAGAATAATCAGAGCATCTACTATCCCCTCTGATAAGCTTCTCAATACCACATTTCGAAACATCACTACCAATTCTCTTCATCGACTCTAAGCAATTCTTTTGTTGCGTTGCATTCAAGAAAATCTGACCTGTTCGGTTTGCTTGTTTTGTAAGCGCAAGTAAATACCCATCAAAAGCATATCCACAACAATAGCTGTTAAAAAATCCACTCCAATCCCATTGTGTGCAATCCGAGAAGCGTTGGATTGAAGTGAGATGAATATCCAAGGGGCAATTATCGGTTAGATTTTGGGAAAAAACTAAACTCATGGTGGCAAATAAGATGAATGCCCATAACTTGCTGGATGATTTTTTTTTATGTATTGCAGGTGAAATGATGTGGATATTCAAGACAGAGATGGTCATTGAATGTTAATTATGCAGAGAATTTGATACAAGGCGAAAAAGGGTAAGTTCATAAACTGGTTGTCTTTAATTATATAGGCTTAAAATCCGGTTGTCGTACTCATTGAACATGTTTCTGTTTATAATATTTAAATAAGTTATAAGAGAAATAAAACATGCTTATTATATGAAACCTTTTTTGTTTTATGCCAAACGGCTTTAGAGGAGAAAAACAATTCCATTGAATATTTCAAAAGGTTGGCTTTCTAATGAAAGTAACCTATTGTTCATGAAAATAATTCACTCACCAACAATCATGTCAAAAAACTGCATAGAACCTATATAGTTAGAGCTTATGCATTGATTTATTTACAAGGAAATTAAAGACAATACACAGAGGATGTAACCTAATAAGAAAGTGGATAGGAATTTGATAAAATGACTCTCATAGTAGGTCTAATTGCAAAAATAACTTACTTTTAATAGTTCGTGCAAAATGACATTTTGGGAATGTAAAAAGTCTAAAATATCCTTTACCTTTTTTTTCCTTTTTTCATATCTGCTTTCTCTCTCGACTCTCTCTCTTTCTCCCTCCATTTTCTCAATTTTTTTTCTAAATTAATTGCAGAAGATGATACATAAATAAAAAAAAATATGATATCTTTCTTTCTCTTTATATATATACATATATCTCAACATTTTTTCAAATGTTTAAAAATGATATGTGATTATCGGTTTATTAAAAAAACTGTGTTGTTAATAAAAATTTTGTGTAAATAAAACTCGTGAAGAACTGGAAGAACTCGTGAAAAATTTGACAAACGTGAAAAATTTGAAGGCAAAAAATGATATATAAATGGAAAAAAATATGATTTCTTTATATATATACATATGTCTCAACATTTTTTCAAATTTTTAAAAATAGTATGTGATTATCAGTTTATTAAAATTGGTTTATTAAATAAAACTGTGTTGATAATAAAAATTTTGTGTTAATAAAACTCGTGAAAAACTTGAAGAATTCATGAACAACTTGACAAACGTGAAAATTTTGAAAAACTCGTGAAGAACTTGAAGAACGTGACGAACTTGATGAACGTGACGTATTTGTGACGAACGTGAAGAACTCGTGAAGAACACAAGGGTACCTTATTTTAATATTTTTTTCTGCTTATTATTTTATAAAGTTTATTACTATTATTATTTTATAATATTTACATATTAATAAATAAGCAGAAAAAAAATATTAAAATAAGATACCCTCGTGACGAACTTGGAAAGATTATTACTATTATTTTATAGTGTTTACATATTAATAAATATGTAGAAAAAAAATATTAAAATGAGGTACCTTTGTGTTCTTCACGCGTTCTTTACGTTCGTCAAGCTTTTCACTAGTCCGTCACGAGTTCGTCACGTTCGTCAAATTCTTCATGAGTTCGTCACGTTTGTCATGTGCATCAAGTTCGTCACGTTCGTCAAGTTCATCACGAGTTTGTCACATTCTTCAAGTTCTTCACGGGATCTTCAAATTTTTTACGTTTGTTAAGTTCTTCATGAGTATTATTAACACAAAATTTTTATTAACAACACAGTTTTTTTTAATAAACCAATTTTAATAAACCGATATTCACATACTATTTTTAAAAATTTGAAAAAATGTTGAGATATACATAGATATATAAAGAGAAAGAAAAAGTTCATATTTTTTTTCATTTATGTATCATCTTCTGCCTCCAAATTCTTCACATTTGTCAAGTTCTTCACGAGTTTTATTAACATAATTTTTATTAATAACACAATTTTTTTAATAAACCAATTTTAATAAACCGATAATCACATACCATTTTTTAAAATTTGAAAAAATATTTAGATATATGTATATATATAAAGAGAAAGAAAGAGATCATATTTTTTTTCATTTATGTATCATCTTATACAATTAATTTAGGAAAAAAAATGAGGAAATGGAGGGAGAAAGAGAGAGAGTAGAGAGAGAGAACAAATTTGGAAAAAGACGATGGAAAAAAGAAAAACGAAGTGAAGGACATTTTTGAGACTTTTTACACCC
>MKEJ01068614.1:9250-25026 GCA_001753735.1 Embelia ribes | reverse complement strand
GACGTGTCCCAAAAGTCACGTAAATGGCATGCTCACTAATTCCGTCAATAAATTTGACAGAATCCATTTATGGTGTATCAATTGGACGAAAAAACCAAAGTATACAAATTGGACGAAATAAAAAGTGTCAGTGCACTAATTAGATTTTGGCTGATATGTTGGTATGCCAACAGATATTTAACCACAACAGATCTAATAACTTGAGAAGGGTCACGAAAACACGTCTATGTTACATAACATCAAAGTACAATAAGTCTATTTTACAAATTATTTCACCATCATCCAAGTTGCCTTTTCCTTCGTCAAAAGCAGTATTGTTTCAAACTACCCATGAAAACAAGAAGAAAGGATATTATCCATCAACTTTGGAGATGTTATAAAACAAAGGTGCGCCCAGAGTAATCGAGCCTCACAGTTGATTTAAAGCCATGTCACAAACCCATTAGTATCATTTAATATCATTTAACTAGAATTTAGAGCGTGCCATAACAAAATTCCACATTACACGACAATTTATACGAAATAAATCCATTTTACTAGTAGCAAAGTTGATTTGATATTACTCACCTGCGACCATAACATTACACCAGCCAAAAATGCAAGAGTGTGACTTATTTCATTCTCTGGGTTGAGGCCCAAATATAAAATAGTGTCCCCTGATCTCTGGATAAAGGAAAAATACGATTATAGAAAACTTATCTGCAAAGAACAGCCTTGAAATAAATGACGTCCAACAAACATCATATCACACCACATACCTTCCAAAACCAAGGCAATATGCCAAACCACAAAAGTGCAGAGTCCATCAATATCGTTACGAACTCATGAACAAAGTGGAAGTAGCTGACAGTAAAAATAAACAAATCAAGAGTCAGCCTTGAAGATTATAATAGTAATTATGATATAACGAAGAATAAAATAAGAGAGTTCACCAATGATTTAGAATTGAGGAAGAAAAACATAAACGAGAAATCATGTAACATACATTTTAATCCAATGCTTGTAAAGTAGTGCTGTTAAAAGCTTTCACTGCCCCTTAAAGGCACCAAGACCCCTTATCACCTGAGGCGCTAGATGCCAGCTAAGGCACTCACCCGAGTAAAGTAAGGGGCTAATTATTGTTTTTGCCAAAATTGCACAATCTCATGAAGTTATCGTCCATAGGCTTTTGTTATAGGTATGGGAATTGGTGGCAGTTTCTTGATTTATTATACGCAACCTAATTTCTAGTTTATACTAGTAATACTTGATAAGTAACAGCGAATGGCAATTATAATATGACGCATCATGAAAATAACAAATATGCAAAGATAGAACAAAGAAGTAGAAAAATAGCATAATGTGGGTGAGGCGGTTGCCTTAGCTCAAGGTGCTCGCCTATGTGCGCCTTCGTGATGTTGTTCGCCTGAACCAATATGAGGTGCCCTGGCCTCACCTTACCTTGTCCGAGAGCTTAGGCGAGCACCTTGAGAGCTTTTAATAACATAGATATAAAGCACGATTTCAGAAGGAAAAACATGACTAACCAAACCTTTTATCAAGACTGTAAGCTCGAGATTTTTCAAACTTCTCTTGGCTGATTACTCCTTCCAATGGTTTTGGAAGTGTTGGCAGTTTCAGAGCAGCATGTTGCCGAACATCGAGATAAGTCTCAAACAAATACATTAATATCATAAAACCTGATAAGCGTAAGAAAAATGCATCAATTGAAGTAAGCGATACAACACCCACGGCAACTAGTATCACTTACATGGGGGATCATAAACAAAGGAGAAGAAGATTAATTTATAAGCTAAGGTTATGCACTTTAAATGACCCTAACAATGGTTATGATTTCAATGTAGAAACTCTGTACTCTGAACTGATAAACTACAAGTTGAAAGACCTACATAACCACTGAAGTTGCTTCTGTTGCACTCACAGCAAACCTACAGCTGCAGCAGGTTGAGGCATCTTCTTTTCATAAACTTATGCTCATAGGTACTAATAAATAAAACCACAGAACTCTCTTGATTCTCTCATGGTTTGTTTCTTCTAAAATTCTCATCACTTTCCACGTCTCTCACACCATGTTAGGCACAAGAATTAATGAAAGAATTCTAAAGAAAGAAAATGTCTTAGGAATGCTATTCTACTAATGCATTACTTTTCCTTCAAGAAATCTTTGCCCAAACATAATACGAAGCTTTGTTACACAAACAAATGAATGGAAAACCATTATTAGGTAATTCAAAAAATATGAGGTCATTTTAGTTAAAAGTTCCAAAATTTTTAAAAACCCAGATTTAGGAAAGTCGAAAAATCTTAAAATCATATTCTGCAATCAAATTTTAACACAAAACTAAACAGTAATTACAAACATATATTGAACAATTCCAAAAATTGGGTAATATGATCTTTTTTCCTTCAAAAATAATTTCAAGCATAATCTACCCTTTCCAAATTAATTATTTGAGCACATAACGATAGACTAAGATCATGTCGCAGAAGGAACATCGAGATGGAGGAAAGATCAATGAAATATAAGCCTAATGCATATTAAAAACTCAAACTTAGCTAAACTCCAAAAAAGGCAATTAATAATATATATATATATATTTACCCAAAAAAAAACAAAAGGAGAAAAACGAAGAAGAAACACATATTGCAACTACATAAGCCCAAAGGAATATCAAAACCCTAATTCAAATGTTCATAAAAATCTCGATAGTTAACTCTTAATGAACTTAAACCAAGCCTAAACAATCAAATTGATGATTGATTCTGAGAATTGGGAAAAATTAAATCTTGCTCAGTGAATAATTTTATTGGAAACCATCCATAAACAAATTGAGCGCACAAACCCGGATTATATCATGTTGCAATAGAACACCAAGCCTATCAAAGGCCAAATATTTACCTATTTCAGTAATAGAAGAAATTTAAACTTTTAACTTAGAAGCATTCTCTCCAGTCTTTCTAATTCTTCATTTAATTTGTGTTTCTAGAAAGTTTGTTAAGAAATGTTGCACGTCTGTCTTTCCTGAAAATGATTTTTCAAAGAGAGAACCAATTAATATAATGAACTTATAAATAAGCCAAGAAACCTAACCATTCCCGCTTTCTCAAGTAATAAAAAAATAAAAATAAAAATAAAAATAATTTATAGAAAAAGGGTTTTCAGAAAGGCTGTGGGAATGATGTTCTCACCCGAAAAAGGTAAAAAGATTTGGAACAAAAAACAAATTTGTTCAAAAGTTGATTAAACCCCTAAAGATAGAGAAAAACCCTAGCATACATATCCTTAAAATTCAACTCTTAATCACTGGTACTAACTAAACCCATGAATGTAAATCGACACTAGAGCCGAAAATTAACGGCGGATGGAGCCCTAATCACGACGATTAACTGCAGATTTAACGAAAATCCGCAAATATAGAAAGTGACATATATGAATACATACAAAGTAGAGAGAGAAAGTTGGTGTACCAACTACAGCTTCCATGTAAGGAAACTCCATCGCTGTTTTCAGTGGCAGAGTTTTCACCGAGAGAGAGAGAGAGAGAGAGACAGGAGGACGGAGATGGTAGTTTTAGACTGTGGGAAATATTTATTGAGTGTATGTATCTATTTTTATACTAAGAAATAATTTAGCATACTTTATACTTTAACCCAAATTTCTTACTTATGCGGAGTATTTTTTTTATTCTAGGGCTCACAATTGTTTTAGCTACATGCGGCAATGAATATGGTTAGCGAATATTTCAAGTTTGATTTGGTATTTATTAGGTTTGAATTCGCCTCATAAATAAATTAAATAAGTAAGTTACGAATACGTTAGAATATTTGATTTGAATTTCAAGTAAAATTTGAGTAGCGCGCTACTCGACTTGTTATCTTGCGAGTAGCTCGAAAAATATGTATGTGTATAAAAGTTAAAACTATTTTTTTTTATCACATAACACTTGTAAAATTTGACCTTTAATTGTTTGATAACATAAAAAAATATATTTTATCATAAGTAATCAATTGTATTATTTCAATATAACATATAAAATATATTTAAAAATAATTTATTGACTCTAATCAAATATTTAATTTTATTTGTCGAGTCGATTTTGAGCACAAAAATGATACTTGAGTTAGAGAAGTACTCGGCTTGATTGGTTTCATGTTTGATTAGAGCAATACTCGACTTTCGACTCGTATTGTGTCATCGACCGATTCATATTCGATTAAAGTAACAAATTGACTCGAGTGGTTTTCACTCAAGGTTTAGGATACTTATTCTTACATGACAACAAGTTTATAATAAATATTTGGTTGACTTTTGAGATTTGAGATTAATACACTTCGTTAATATTAACCAATATGAAGGTTGGAAATATCGAACAAATTTCTTTAACAAACAGTTACGAGAATTAAACTTTTTCTTGTTTAGCCCATTGTTTATATAAACAAATCGAGCCCCAAACCGATATATTTTAGTTTACGGCCTAACCCTGTTCAATTGAAACATATATTGTACACCGGTACAACATGGTCCACCAAGAGTGAACCATTGGTTTATTAAATTGCCTATATAGTCAATTCCAAGCATTGTAGGATGGCAACCAAACCAACCCGAACCGAAGAAAGTAGCCCAAAAATAATTGAAACCGAAATACCTCTCAATACAAACAAAATCCAAAATATTTCAAAACGATCTGAAACTGAAATGAGCCAATATTATACCTTACCCGACACGAAATACATCAAATGAAATGAAATCTGATTGGGATCTCTAGAATGAAAATTAATAAAATTTTAACAAGCATTTTATTTTTTTTAACTAAAAAAGTAATAATTTTTTTAAAGTGGACCTTTTAAAGAAAAATTGTCCATGATGTATTATAAACCACCAAACGCAAATGATATTTTCTCTCCTTTAAGATTATATATACATTTTCACTTAGGATGTTGCAGGATTGTGTTTCTTCACTTGCAGATGGCTGCTTCGAATTACCTAGCAAATCATCTCCATAATCTCCAATATCTCCACCTGTATAAGCACATCAATCAACTCATACTCAAGGGCTTTCAGTGTGACCATGACACATATGAGAGATGTGATGTGAACACAACTACACAGTCCGGCAGCCAGTAATTTGAGAATAAAAAATAAAAAATAAAAAATAAAAAATAAAAAATAAAAAATAAAAAGCCAAAGAGAGAGAAGAAAGAAAATGTTGAAGGAATACTATAGTTATCAATCAAAACATAATCTCGATCTTCATGAAGGCAACCTAACAACAATTGAGTAACAAAAACAACTGATATTACAAGTTAAACTCATAAAACTTCTGATATTACTGATGAGCCACACGTTTATCTTCTAACTCTCCCATTCCTCTCTAGCATACCATGCCATTAGGTTGTTCACAGGGAGCCAAATGCATCCGTTTTTGAGGAAAAATTAAGCTGCAATATGGTCATTTCTACTTCATGTTAACATGAGGTTCATGTCATTGTATCATCTCTATAACAGCCGGTAAAATGAAAAACCTTCTAGGGAGGAACCCTAAGAATTCACCATCAGACTGCACATATATGCTGCTTTCGTCTCCAATTGCCTCTACTTCTATAGAACGCACGCTGAAACCGGAAAAAGGACCCAGATTACTTAAGATTATTGTAACAGATTTGAAAAGAAGCCCGCGAGATCAAATACCATATGTGATCTATTTTAATTATTACTTTTCCGGATAAATAAGAAAGAGACCATTTTAAAAGGCTGGCTTTAATTTAACATCTCCTATTTCTGCTTGTGAAATGGGAGATATGACTCTAGATATAGTTTACCACAAAACGATGCAGGCTCACAACAATCTTCTAGGTTATGTCTAAAGCAAAACTTGATGCAAAAAAGCTTTCAAGGAAAAAGCAAAGGGAAATAAAATAATCAATCTTTTATAAACGCAAAAAAGATGCATACTAGAAAGCATTTTTTCCCCCATAACTTCCTTCTTCTATCCTCATAGAACCACAAATAGTTTTAGTAAAATGTAAAAAGACATCTACACAAAATTGGGAATCAAAGGTCCAGT
Source organism: Embelia ribes (assembly GCA_001753735.1). NCBI lineage: Eukaryota > Viridiplantae > Streptophyta > Magnoliopsida > Ericales > Primulaceae > Embelia > Embelia ribes. The sequence continues at coordinate 18,961 of MKEJ01068614.1, read as the reverse complement.
ATTAGTTTTACAAAATGTGTCAATCTGACAAAGGATTAATATCTCTAGTGATTCTCTGTTTCACCTAGAGTCGAGCACAACAGCTGAAATCAAGTACGACTCTTAACTATTAGAATCACCCAACCATCAGGACCCTAGGCTCCAGTCTCTCTCTATAACATGTTTGCTTCCCAATGCCAAAACCTTTCTCCCTTCCTTTGTCAAAAGATAAACAGAGAATCAAAACCTTTTCAACAAAAGGCATCATATATTGAGTGACAGTAGATATAGTAGGATTGGGAAAAACAGTGATAGATTAACCCAATATCAGGAGAATGCATTAGACAACATATTGGTCATCCCAAGTAGTCTCAGACAATGTTCATAGCTACACTAAAGGAATTCTCTATACAAGTGCTAGAATTGTATGTAACAGTCTTCATACGACAGAACCATATTTCAAATATAATCAAGAAATAATTAAAGAACAAGAAGAAAAGATAACTTCCTAGATAAATAAACAAAAAATAAGAGCTTCCTCTCACAGAACAAGGGCATACCTTCTTGTATAAACATTTTTAACTGACAAATGGGTCCCATCATACAGCTTATGTAGCTTCAAGACAAAATCGTACCATTTGAAATCCTGGAGAATCACCACCTGTGTAGAAGCAAGTTTAAAGAATTACCCCCAAAAGGCAGAACCACAATACAAGTAATATAATAATGTACATAGATAATATTAAAATTTTACAGACGTGAGCTTTCTACACCTCAAGATTTCCATTTGAAGGGTCAGCGTTCGGCGTGATTTTCATGCCACCCCCAAAATATTTTGCATTTCCAATGCATAGTGCAGTTGTCTTGGGATAAAGCTCCCATTCACCGTCGTCAACCTACATGATAAGGGAACATCAACACTCAAGGCTGTTAAAGCTAATACAAGCTTATTGAGGATTTTGACAATGAGAAAAATCTAGCAACATCAAGTACAGATTTTTAGGTACTATGTCTAATTAGGTTTTGTTAGTTTTGATGGAAAAAGATGGAAAAGAAAATATTTTTTGGGAAAATGAAGTTTCTAGATGATTGTTTTGTTGAAAAATCAATTTTCTAGGAAAATATTTTCCAAATCTTGATAGTTATGAAGGAAAATAATTTCCGCTCAAAATGGCCGGAAACTTTTTTCAGATTTAATTTCTCTCATCTTATCTTCTCTCCTTTCATCTTATCTCTAACTAAAATATTCACAAAAGTTTAAAATTTTCTATCCTTCTCTTCAAGTTATCTCTTATCAAAGAAATTTAAATTGTTTCCCAATGAAAATTTAAGTAGGTTGCCAAACACATAAAAATTTTCCAAAATTTTTTCTTGAAAATCTTTTCCTAGAAAAATATTTTCTCCAGAAAATTTTTTCCAGCAAAACGAATAGAGAATAAAGTTTCAATCAACTTTTTCGGAGTTCCCACATCGATTAAAAATAAATATAGCCTGGGTTATCTGATAAACTCCTCTTTTTTCCTCAATAGGTCCCTTAGTGGGTTATCTGATAAACTCCTCTCTTTTCCTCAGAGCTTGGTTAACCAAAAATATATTATATTTGCTCAATACTCGATATTCTGCCCCTCGCTACATAATTTGCAAGTGCTTCACCTCCCGAAAATCAGGTGAGCTTAAACTAAGTTTGGCCTACACATGAGAGGGAGTGTTATCCCAAATTGATTAAAAATATATATAGCACGGGCTTCAGAATAAGCTCCTCGATTTTCAGTGAGAAGTGGGACGTGAACGGGCTTTAGAAGGCGTTATGAGAGCATCACATCTAAAATCTTGGTGCTGTGCTAAAACTAAATGAACAGTGGAAGTGGTGCCGGAAACCAAGTTACAACGTACTATTAGACTTTCTTTCCTAGAATTGCAGGGCATACGTCAAAGTGGAGAGAAAAGAGATTATCAATAAGCAGAGACTTTGATCTTAAGATCCTGGTTGTCATGCCCCAGAAATGCTTGCAAAGCACCAATAACATAGCACAAGCTTCCAAATCTCTTGTATCTAGACGCAAAATAACCTGCTTTTGCACTCCTGTAAAATAATGTTCATCATGGTTAGTCAATTCCATAACCCAGTATACCTGTAAGCTCGGCTCAAAACCTTGTCTTAAGAGGTTCTTACAAATGAATATCAGCAACGTTTATGAAGTAATGAAGTTCTTCATTTTCACCGGTAATTACTCCAATATCTATTCGAGATCTCAGCCCTGAAACATGCCTCTATTAGGAAAGAAACAAAAGAATACACAAAACAATATAGAAATAAAGGCAATTAGAAAGCAATGTAATACAGCTTGCAGTTCCAAGACTACAGGAAACGAAAGGAAGAAGAAAAGAAGAGAAAAAAAGAGAGTGAAATGTTTGCTGCTGACTCACCTCTAGCAATGCGCTCAATGGCTTCATGAGGATCGTTCTTCCTGTGCAAATAAATGATGGTTTTCCATTTAAAAACCGTGGAACAATTTCAACTCTGATTCACATTAAGAAAATAAAACCAATAGAAGACGCAATCGCCTACCAGCCATACGTTCTAGCAAAATCTGATCCAGTCCCCAAAGGAATAAGCTGCAGAGTACACAATAAGGAAAGCTCACACTACGAAACTCTCAGACCAGAGATGCACAGGATTAAATGTCTTACAGTTTTTATTTTTGGGTAAAATGCAAAAACACCATGTACTAGAGCTCATTTGTGAATAACAACCATGTACTTTGATATTTTGTAATTGACCACCATGTACTATCCAATTTTTTTATTTGACCACCATAAACTGTTTATTTTATTCAATTGACAACTACATCATTTTCATTAAAATTATTATCCAAAAAAATTCTCTTACTATACTCATGTGATTTTAATAAAATTTTGAATTTAAATCAACTAGCAAGATCACCTAAACATGAAAAATTATTTATTTCAAGTTACTTTTTTCATGAAATGGGTGAGTATTTTGTGAGTTTTAAACGATCATTAATGTTGATTCGAGTTAAAAATGTGTTAGTATTATGGGACTTGTATATACAAGACCTTTTGGCAAGTAATTCGATCAAGAATTGACTAATATGGCCAATTGAAAAAATCTAATAGTAAATGGTGGTCAATTGACAAAAGTTATAGTACATGGTGGCTATTTGAAAATGACCTATAATAGTACATGGTGGTTTTTTGCATGTTACCCTTTTTTGAGTGAAGAATCGGAAAGTCTAATGTAGAAAGAGCGAATAATTACTTACACCAAGAGCAGTCGTTTGGCTAGCCTTTGAATCCTTATTGGAAACACACTCTCCACCCCAAAAGAATCCATTGACAACCTACAGATTAGAATGAGTAACAGTTTATGCATAGAACAGTGTTATCATAACACAAAATGTAGAACTCCTGATTACAAGCTACATTCACTCAAATATAAAAGTCGTTTGAAGTTCAAACTGTCGAAAGATTTTAATCTTCAATGTAGTACTATTTTATGGATAAACAGTACCATCCTATTAGGTAAACCACGCTTAGTCAACAAAGGTTAATCATTAATATCGCCTAGCAAGTGTCAGGTAGATGAACCAAAACGCATCGAAGAATTATTGTAGAGAAGCCCTCAAGACATATTGGAACTTAATTGGAAGATATAAACTTCACATACATTTCCTTATTCAGCAGGAATACTTGCTTCTATATGACAAAGTCTTGTCATTTGAAATGGTTTAGGAAATTTCGGAATAGGTTTTTTTATTTTTTATTTTTGTGAAGATGGCATCAACATAAAAATTTATTGTTTTGTTCTTTTTTTTTTAATGTTAAAGCTTTCTAACTAATGAAGCACGACAATCCATAAGATCAGAAATCAATATATGAAATTAAATAATTTTCACCTAAATAGTAGGTTCTTAGAAGCAGAGTAATTAACACGAGGAAAATGTTGTGATAAAATCAACATGTGACGACAAAAGCTGCACCTCGTGAAGAGTTCCATCACCTCCAACGGCAATAACAGCATCAGCACCTTCGCGTATCGCCTGCAAACAAAAACCAGAGTTAGGCTTATGTAACATACCATATTTAGTTTATGGTTAAGCTGTCAAGATTAAAATACCAACCTCCCGGGTTATGTCAATTGCATGAGAGGGACCCGAAGTCAAAGATTCGCATATCTGGTTGCAGAATTGGGAACTAGTTCAGACAATAAATCAATCTGAATATTTATCACTCGAATCTTAACCATATATAACAGAAATAGCAAAATGAAGAATGCAAAATCACAACAAACCATTACATGAGACTGTAACGAGAAGCCTTGTATCTCTTGTTCAAGCCTTATAACTCTTGTTTTTAAACAAAATGTGCAAAAGAACTTTTGTAACTACTTTTTTCAAGTTCCATTTAGAACAATTGCATTGAAAGGAAGTTTACATAAACATCCTAAATAGTAATATTTTAACCTCAGCTGAAGTAAATCACCAGGCATCAAATCCTCAAACTATCGGTTTCACATGTAAGCACATTCTTTTTCAGAAATAGGTTCAACGAATTCCAAAAAGAAAACATAAGTATGCAACATAAGTTTAACTACAACAATATGCTAAACAAGAATTGATTTCTCAATATTTCACAACATTTGTGAACCTTTTAGCCATAACAAAAGTGATCCATCACACTATCAACTGCACTAATAGAAACTATTTCAAAGTATTATAGTTTTTGGCTCGCCACCACAGGGCCTTGAGTATTGTGACCAATGATCGATACATGATATAGATTTGTTTCTACTCGAAATTCTCAGTAGAGTTGGTGGTGTTAAAAAATGGGAATAGAGGCCATTAATTGTTACTGAGGATCAACTACTTAACTGGGGAATCAAATACCCGATCAAGCTATGGGTCGATTTTTCTGTTTGGTGGTCCTTAGCATTCGCATAGAAAATTCACAAACAAAGTAGTTGCAACTCTTCCCTCCCACGGATTTCACACTTGTAACGTACTTCGTTTACATCGACTCAAGACAAAATATGACCTTGTAATATGATCCCTGTCCATCTTCCGACACATTCAAAAGTGCTTCTTCTTCACTGCACGACTGGAATATGTCTTACCTAAACTTTTAAGAAGTAAGCGCGAAAGTAGAACAACAGATGAACAATGTTCCTGGTCTAAAGGGAGCCTTGTAGCAAGCCTCTTACCCATAGGGAAATTAATAGTGTTGAAATACACTAATGAGAGTGTTTACTCGAACTTAATCCCCAAAATATAGCATAGCGACTCATTCAGGGCACTAGCAAGAGTGCCACAATTACTAAAACTGCGGGTTTCAGCTGGCAAGCGGATGCGGTGGCTAGTGGCTGCAGTCTCAATTCAAACCGTTGGAAAAAATAATCAAAGGCCCAAATTAAAAGTGCTCTTTCACTTAATTTCTGTGCAGGCCCACGATTTTAATATGTAACATTAGTGTTATTTCCAACCGACTGGATTAGGCTTGCAGTCGCTGCAGCTCTAGGGCCAAGCCCTAATTCGATAACCGCAAACTTAGAATACAAAACCACACAATGGTTCAACTTAATCCTAAGACAAAACTCACATTACAATCCGAACCAAGGCGAGACCTCAGATACGGCAGCAATCTCTTCCACTCCTTACCTGTCTTACCATTTGCTCCTGCAAATATCAAAAATTAATTGAAAATTGAACTCATTTTTAGTCTAGAACAAAAATACACAACCACCAGTTCATACACAGATAGAGAGATAGGGGTACCTTGGGGATTGACGACGAAGACGAGGTCACGGCGGCGAGAGGCGGAGGAGGAACCGCCGCGGGAGAGGGTACGGTCGGCGGAGAGATCCGATGATGAAATGGGAAACGAGGGTTTAGCCATTGCCGCCGTCGTCAATGATATCCCCTGATAAAACATTACATATATATGTACTGTGTATATATTTTTATATATATATGCGAGTGTGCAAGTATTTTGGATTATAAGCTAAATATGATTGATTGTTATCAAACCTTAATTGAGAATGGAAATGAGAGATTAAACGATGAGAGGAATTGAGCTGAAACTCATAGGCTTTGGGTACTTCGTCTGACTCTGCTAATTGTAATTAGCATTAGACAAGCTGAGTTGTGTTTACATATAAAAATATTATCTTTAACGGTTCTTGGAATTCGAAATGGTTCGTTTTTGGCATTCGAAATGGACAGCGACGACTGATAGGCATTGAGCAATTTCTGGTAATCCGGCCCAATCAAATTATCTAATTGAGTTGATATGTATAATTTTTTTTTTTAAATTAAATAAATTTTATTTAATTTCAGTCGTGAATTCAAAAATTAACGGATCAGATGTATCGAGTAAGAATTGTCCAATACCATTATCGGGCAGACACTCGATTCCATTCGAAATATTTATATGCATATGGCATATAGCTGATTGCATATAGCTGATTGCAAGCATAGTGGGGTAATGCAATGTGTTTATTTCAATGTGTTGGGATGAGGAGCACATAGATATAGATGTAATACCGATACGAGCAGAGGATCAAGCTCGAACTAGTTTAAGTTAAAATTTGAGGCAGCATTCGAATCGATTGACAATGTGAATACCCAAACACGCTTGAAAGATTCCCCTCCCCCTGCTCCCTCCTTTTTCAATTAAAGAAATATATTTATATAGATATTTATATATATACGTAAATATAAATGTAGATATATCTGTGCATATATTTCACCCGAGCTATTTGTCAATCCATACGAGTCAAATATCTTAATAGTCATACTCGGTTTGAGTAAAGTGGAAAAATATATTCGAATATGACTGGATTAACACTCGAGTTGAGCTACTCGTAAAAAGCTCGACTTGCGGTCACCCCTAAGTACGATATAAAATCGCTAATTTTTTTTTTTATATAAAATTCAATATAAATGTTAATTGATTTCAAACTTTTATTTTATAATTAATTAATGAGAAAATAAATACTAGTCTCTTGAAGTAAACAATCACCAAAATTTGAAATATCATTTTGTTCAAGTCAAACCTACTAATATTGACTAAAACTTAATTTATAATATATAATAACATTTAATATTATTATATCTTATACTATTACCATTAAGCTTAATTATCATTATTCTAATACTATAATGATATGTTTAATTTTAATCTATAACACAAATCGCCATTATCCACAATTACACATTAAACATACATAGATACAACTTAGAAAATAATTATAAGTATCCAACATAATTCACAACACTTAATAACACAATTTCACAACACATATTACATAAATGATATATTATAACTCGTAATGTATTATTCATGTTTACTGCGGAGATTTGACTTCAATTTCGTTCTCATCACCTGTCTTTCCTTCATAAGTCATTTAAAATATTAGTCCACTGAGGAAAATTTGACTTTATTTATTTTCATTTGTATTGATTTGTTATCATCAAAATACTTGAAATACATTTTTCATTAATCTTGGGGAAACACTTTTGCTTAACTTTATTCTTTCATGTACTATTAAAAAAGGTCTGAAACTAAGATGTAGAGCTTGATATGCCTTGGCTTGAATGTAACATTTGCTCCAGCACTCCATCAATTTAATTTCCTGCATGAAAGGAAAAGTCCAAAAATAAATATTGGAGTAATAGATCTCTACAGCTGCATTGTTGGAAATATCTCTTTATCATTATCTTTCATGTCTTCTCCCATATCGGAAAACATCTTTAACTTGTTCATTTTGAAATTATTATTTCCCTTTTGATCATTATTAATCTATAATAGAATCGAAAATTCGATGATCTAGATTGGAGATTAAATAATCAATAAATGTCAAGAATCAAATTACAAGTTTGAACATTGAAGATTAGCCAAGAAAAGTCCAATATGTGTTCAAAAGTCATAGAACCAACTCAGGAAAATATTATAGCCGACCAAGAAAATAATGAGCTTAAAACTATATCAAAATTTTTTCTAAGGCACAGAACTGCTTAAGGACTACTCTCGTATCGACTGGAAAACTCCCTAGGTCCGGCTTGCCGGAGGTAGAAATTGAACGAATTTAGGTCTGGCCAAAAGAGGCTATCGAATCAGATGAAGTAGCATTAGGTTCGGCTAGCCGATGATAATTCAAAATGATACAATTTAAAATTTGAAATTTGCAAAAAGATGAAAAGAAATTAAAGGCTCATCTCCTATATGAAGATTGTTTAAATTCTCAAGATTAACACGCAAAGAAATTTAATGAAAGAAAATTACTTATCAACATTTCCAAAAGTCATATTCTCATCGTCATTTTTCTCACTCAAAGGTTTGATCAAAACAATCTCCATACCTATAACCTTTAATGTGAAATTAAACAATCCTTGTGTGATTCAATTGTATTATTCTTTGTTAGGATTGTTGTAAGATTGAGGGTTTTTATTTTCGTATTCAAATTCAATCTTGTAAGATTTTTACCAATCTTGTAAAGGAGTGATTTACAAACTTCTAACGTAGAACAGGTTTGAATAACAACTGCAAGCCTATTAGGTACGGTTTAAGTGCCACCCGTAAGCTTACTCGTATACGGTTTAAGTAGAACTAGCAAGTCTACTTGGTATAGTTAGATAACTCCCGCAAGCTATTTGTTACAATAGTTGAATAGCACCCGCAAGTTATTCGGTGAAAGGTTCGATTAGCACTCGTGAAGACTATCCATCTTTTATGTCACGCCCCAATTTTCCTAGAAGGCCCGAAACAAACCCTGAACCCACTAGAAACCTTGGAGGGTGAGTGTATTCACTTTTAAGGTAAAAGAGAATGAAAAATATTTATTACTTTTAGAAATAAAAATAGGGTTTCTACACTATCACCACCACTTGCCAAACTTACATTTTAGAACATGCTCGCAAATAAATCAAAGTGTGCAGAAAATAAATAACCAATTTGGTTAAATAAAAATGAACTCCCTATTTACAAAATGCATAATGAGCTACATGCTCCAACACTGATAAGGTATATAACATTTCGTTCTTACCCTAAACATGACTCTCGCCAATAGAGTAATAACGGAATGTAATACATAAGCTCATCAGGCACAAAATACATCACATCTATAATAAGTCACTAATGATACAAAATAATACATCCCACTAAGTCTCTAAATAAATACTACATGAATATGAGGCTGATACAACAAAATAAATTCCAAGTACAAATCTGTCCTTAAGAAATATATACAAGGATAAGGCAACCCTCAATGGTGTTGCTCACTAGTCTTGGTATCTGAAATAAAAGTATCTACAAAAGTAGAAAATGATGTGTATGAATTAGTCTCCAAATTTTGGGACATTTAATTGCTCTACTGGTAACTCTAATATGCATGCAAATCGTGCAGAAATGAAAGAGCATGAAGCACTCGTGTCAAACAATACGTATGCCCAAGTAGAAAGGAAAGGAAGAATGCCTCTCACAAAAGAAGGTTCTACAACATTTGGAGCTTGTGGCATAGCATAAGCACGAGCCTGAGAAGTCTGGCCCTGTTGGTAACCTCCGTGATAACTACTACTGCCCCTACGAGAAGATCTCTATCCCCGATAAGAAGAAATAGATAAAGATACATACGGCCTTTTCATCGCTACTTTAAGTGGAATGGAAGAAGAAGAAACTCCTTTAGAACTGCTTGGAATTGTAAAACTTTCGGCACAA
>MKEJ01068613.1:0-10877 GCA_001753735.1 Embelia ribes | reverse complement strand
AAAAAAAAAAAAAAAACTCACTTACTTTAGTTCATTTGTATTTAGCAACTATGTACTATAATATGTTGCAATTAACCATCATATGTTTTCAAAGTTTTTCATTTGACTACTACAAATTATTTATTTTCTTCAATTGACAATCACTTCATTATATTTTATTAAAATTATTAACCGAAAAAAATTTCCTAACCATACTCACATTATTTTAATCAAAATTTGAATTTAAATCAACTAGCAAAGTCACCTATATATATATATATTTTAACGAAATGGATGAATATTTTGTGAGTTTTAAACATTGATTAGAGTTAAAAATATGTTCACGTCATTGTACTCGTACATACAAGATTTTCTGGCAAGTAATTTGATCGGGACTTGACTGATATGGTCAATTGAGAAAATCTAAAATAGTATATGTTGATCAATTACAAAAACTTAAATACATTATATCTATTTGAAAATAACCAATAGTACATAGTAGTTTTTTGCATTTACCCTAATTTTTGTTACGTTCTATAAGCATTCGGAGAAATAGAAGTGTTTCTAATTATATCTATGTCCTGGTATTGCACACAAATAAATCCGAGTAGTTACAATACTTGACCATATAATTATGACTTGTGATATAAATAATTAAATAATTAATACGTTTGCTACTCACGATATTGAGATAAGTTTCTGGATCTGCAAGAACACCTTGAAGCTGGCCTTTTCCATAGTGTATAAGAAGAGGATCCATCACTCTATTTAATGATCAAACAATAAAAATAAAAAATAAAAAATGAAAACGTTTATAGAAGAATATATATATTCAAGTACTATCATTATACGACTATAAAATCAACACGCGATAACCATATGAACTGATGGAATAGTCGTCGGATGACAGTGGTTCAATCACCTGTTCCCTTGTATCCATCCGGGAAATGGCTCTGTATACGTACTCTCGATAATACTTGGACGCATAATGACGAGGGGCACGTCGCCCCTCTGATCGTTCATTAGCATCTCACCCATGGCTTTTGTGAAAGAATACGTATTAGGCCATCCATACAACCTTGCTCTGCATAAGCACGACAAGGATAACAAAATAAAAATAAATCATTAGATGAGCAAAGAGGGACTATTTTGCATAGTCCTAAATATTTTTGGGCAAATTAAAGTAGTGAAACAGCTAAATTACTCATTTTCTTTGTGAAAGAAACTTTTGGTCCCTAAGTTTTTTAAATGACAGGTTTGGGCCCTGCCATAGTTATTTATTTTTCCACCATTAAAGAGAATTTCTTAAAATGCTAAAAGGAGGGAAATATTGAAACATAAATGAAGAGTAGATTACCCCAAAATAGGCCATACATGAGTTACTTAATAAGATTTTCATCATTTTAAGATGATTTTGCCTCCATATTAGGGACCATTTCTTCTGCTACATTACAAAAATTTGAAGGCTAGTAAATTTAATTTCAATTGAAACTATGGGACCAATAATATTGTAAGAATTCCTAAAAATGTTCTAGTTGATGAATGCAATGATAGGAGCATTACCTATTTAAGCCTAATTCTTTCAACTTTGGAACCTCATTTTGAGCTTGATGAAAAGATACCCTTGACTTTAGAGCTAACTCTATTTCAGCCTCAATATCCATCTGAGATAACAGTTTTGGTCCATCTTCTTCAATCACTTCACCTTTGTCAAGGTATAGAGGTTCCTCAAATATAACAACATTTTTATCTCTATTCGCAAATGCTACATGATCCAAAAAACAATTATTACTCTATGTCAATATCTATAACAAGGGAATAATCATATCTTTCTGTATCAATAATAATATATGTGTGTGTCAAATTAGTGTTTTTTTTTTTTTGGAAAAGAATTAGTGTTTGTTTGGTTGCAACTCATACGCTCATAATTTCTTTTCTTTTTTACTTTACAACTGGTTTACATTTCTTTATTAATTTAATATTGACTTCTTTTTGGGTTTTTTTTTTTTTTTTTGAAGTTTGAGGCTTGGTACATCTTGGTTTTTACTTAAAGATTAATTTTTTTATTGCTTAAAATATTATACCATAGCATAGGGATGCAAATGATCAGAGCCATTCATGAATAAGTTCGGGCTCGGCTCGCCAAAAGTTCGGTTCGGACCCATTCATTTAATAAATGAGTCGAGCCTGAATAACAAAATAGGGCTTAGCCAAGTGTAAATAATTCCCGACTCGGCTTGTTAAGGGCTTGGGCTCTTTTGATTCATATATTTATATACATATATTTCAAATTAGAGGTGTTAGTTTACGTATATAAATATATATAGTTCAAATAATATCTAATAAATTGAGAAAAATTCATCCTATTACCTATCCATTTTTTTAGCAACTCTAACTCTTCTTATTTACAAGATTAAATTGAAAAAATAATACAATACCATAATTATTTGATATATCTATTAATATCTAGTTATTAGTTGGCGATAATAGGAGATTTAGTTTAATGATTTTTTTTTAATATTTGATAGATAAATAACAAGTTCATAAACTGGCTTGGCTTGGGTTCGTATGAACCGGGTCTGAACAAAAATTTTGGGCTCGTCAAGTAAAACAAAACGAGCTTGGCATACCTTCTAAACAAACAAGACGAACCTAAACAAACCAAGGCTCGGCTCGCCTCTCCTCATTTGAAACTTACCATAGCATGATAGTAAATACCATTAGATGGTGCTAGTAAAGGCTTATTGACTTGCCTGTGGAAAAATGGAGCAAAACCTTTAACTTCTTGCACCTCTTGGCGAAACTAATGACTCGACAAGGTCCTCTTGTATTTACATCGAGTGCCACGTCATACCTAATTTAAATAAATAAGTTAGAATTTGAACTGAAAACTAAAAAAGATAAGTTTTTTGAGAAATCATACATCCATTTATATATATACATGGAGAGACAACAGAGACATGAACTAAAACCTTTCATCAAATGTTGTTATTGCTGCCGAATTTACTATCGCATCGACTTCATTCACAATTTCATAAGCCGTATCCGGATTTATTCCGAGATTTGGTTCGCAAACATTTCCAACAACCGGAACCACTTTGCTCATCACAAATTCTTCAAAGGAACTTCCATGAATTTCCTTCAGATTCTTGAATAACTCTAAATCTAGGATCTAAAAAAGGCAATAAACTATACGAGTCAATTTTCTTTTTTTTTTTTTAACGATTTTAGTGAAAAAGGCGAAGAGTGCAAGTGTTAGGATCTCGAGATTAATATGTAACAAAACAAAGTCATTGATATACACATCAGCACAAGAAATTTGAATAAAAATTTACTTCGGTTTTGAGTCTCTTCATTGCATCATCCTTGTCCTTAGCCCTGATTAAAAGATAGATCTTACCGATATTTGGTGCCGTCCTTAACATCTTCTCGACGAAAACTGAAACGAATAATGCAAATAAGAAATAACAAAACATAACTTAAAACCTGTTCGTATATATTTAATTTCATTTTTGTATCGATATATTTTAAAAATTAAGCTTTTCGTTATGAAAATATTCTCCACCATATATTGTTGTAATAACAATAAATTTTCTTAGTACGCACAGTGACCAGTTCTTCTGCCGAGGAAATAACTTCTGCCAAAAGAATAATACCTAGCTTCTGAAAACCGACTTTATGTATGATAGCCCTGTATGATATTATTTAATATGAATTACAAACTTTACCCCTAAAAATTAATTGTGTAATTATAGAGACTAATGATGGTAATATGCTAACTTTGTCATTCCAAAATGAAAGATGAACAATTATTTTTGGACAAACCGAAAAAATATATAAGGCGGAAAGAGCAACAAATATGTTTAAATTCTTAGTTCAACTTGGGCCAACTTTGGTGACAAAATGGTTTCGTTTGCAAAATTTTAACTGACAATTTATGCAACGCAATGCCATGTTAACTTTAGATCCTATACGAAGGCTGTTGTAATAGTAAAAACAAGTAGCAGGTTTCGACTAAACCTTTGTAACGAAAAGACGAGAATTTTTTGCAAAAACTAAGGAAAAATGCTGCCTTGAAAATTTTTGCGTATAGATATATTTAACATGTAACAACTTGCCTTTGGAAAGAAAACCAGTTGCGCCAGTGACAAAAAAAGATTTTCCTTCAAGAAACTTAACGATTCCAATTCCATCAGCATAATCCCGAGGCATCGATTCTTCCAACATAGGCCCCATTGATCGTTCTCCCAACGCAGTCCCCGTAACAACCATTGCATTTGCTTGCATAATGTTACTGTCACGACTAGGGTTACAGGTAATAAGAGCAACGGGCTTAGGTCTTGGTTCACCAGAATGAACACTTGTTACGCAACGCGAAAGTTTTCCTTTTTTGTTGTAGCTTAGGAAACTACTTTCTTTCGTCATTCCCGTGAAAGGCATGGGTTTGGCATGAACAAAATAGGAACGTTCGGTAGGTGAAAAGGAAGCAAATTTGTTGATAGACATAATCGATAATTTGATAACACTGTGGTCAGATGCAGTGCGACAACTCGTGAGTAGATTTGGCAAAAACAAAATAATACAACGGAAAATATTGATCGTTATTTAGCCAAGCCTGTATTCACTAATATAAACTTCTATTGTAACAAAAATGAGGAACAAACCAACACCCTTTAATAAACTCACCAAAAGGGCGTCGGTTGAAACCAAAAATAATTTTTTCCAAGTTAAATATCCGAAATGGGTTTATGTTGCTCGAAACTAAATATGTTTTTTTTTCAAACACAAAATATATATGAAAGAAAAACACCCTTATTTTCGGAATGGGTTTATGTTGCTCTAAACTAAATATGTTTTTTTTTTTTATCCAACACAAACAAATATGAAAAAAATTCCACTTTTTGAAATGGGTTTACGATACTAAAGCTCATTGGCAAAGACATATGTATAGGAGACGAGAATAAGAATTGAAGGGGAATAAATTAATTTTCATCCAACTCCAACAACTCTTTACCGACCAATTAATTTGAATTTATGTTCGATTCAAGAGCTTTGAATGGAAATGGGAGTGGTGAGTTCAATGCGCAGGAGGAGATGGAAGACAATTTTACCTAATTTATATATACACATGCATAGACATAAGTTCAACAAGTACACCTTTTTACACGTCTTTTTACGCGTATAAAAATTGTATTTTCCAATTACGTTCTCTATGCTGGTAATATTTATTCGCACGATTATTTGATATGTATCATATGAAATTATGATTTAAAATAATAAAATTTACCATAATACAAGTTATTAAAATTATATACATATATATCAACTTATCATAATATAAATTATAAAAATTATATTCATGTATATTAGCTTGGCATAATAGAAATTAGTAAAATTAAATTTCATATACGATTATATACAATCCCAAAATCTACATATATTTCTGCATAACTATAAAATATCTTATCATAATAAAAATTATTAAAATTATATTTAAAAATCAAAATATTATTAGAAAATAAATATTTTTATAAATTGAGTTTTACCAATATAAGATGTTGCATAAATTTTAGAATATTGTCCCAATTAAATTAATTTTTTAAAATAATTGTTGTAGTAACATTTTTTCGTGCTTAAAATTAACCTAAATAAATATTAACTTTTTCGTATTCATAGTATAAATCCTACCAATCAATATTTTATAAATTTATAAATAACTAAAAAAAGAAGAAGAAGTACAAAAAGATGTCATATAAAAAAAATAAATTATCAAAACTAATATAATAAAATAATTATAATTAATATGTTACAAAAAAAAATATAATATGTGCAACTCACGTATTGCACGAGCTTTAATATAGTGTAATATATATACTCACACATAGATGTACATACAAATGATGAACGTTTGACACATGTGATATATACACACGCACATAGAGATACGCTGAACAGACACACATGCAATGGTTAAATCTTTAGGTATATGTAAATCCAGAGGTTGAAGCTAAATAAGGAGTTATGTCTCCACTATTTAAATGTTCGGACTTGCTTAATTAATTTTAAAATAGGAAGATATATAATTTTAAATTAAAAATGTTGATTTACATACATTTTGCATGTATTATTTTTCTCAATATAATCAAAATTTAGTTATTTTTCTTACCATCTGAATAAAAGAATAATTTATTTATTTTTTATATTCAGCTTATAACTATTATTGCCATTATAATAAAAATATAATTAATATTTTTATTATTTTATTATTATATATTGTGGTAAGATCATATTGTACATATATAGCAAATAAGTGTCATATTTTTAGGGTGTTATTTTCAAATATTCAATGCTCAATTTATATAATCCAGATTTATTTGGTTACTAGAGTGTAGCCATGTGGGTTGTATGTATTATTATTTTTGTATCATATTTGTTATCCCCCAGACAAACACAAGAGGGGGGTGAATTGTGCAAAAATATTACTTCAAAACTTTTTGATAAAATAATCATTTAAAAACTTTAAGCAAGAATGTTAATAAAATAAATCACTAAATGTAATGAGTTAAAAGGGACATAAATGCAAACAAAATTTTATAGTGGTTCGGCTAAAGATCCGTTGATCCCCTACGTCAACTTTCCGAATCGTTGCTTGAGATTCCCTTTATCAACAAAGGTTTATACCAATTGCTAGCTTCACAAATGTCAGTTTCTTTCTAGTTGAGACAATCCCTCAAGTTAGAAGCAAACCACTTCAAGTAATACAACTTTAGAATCTAAAACTAGAGCCACGAAAACCTTTAAATTTATATATGAAAATTAAATAATAAGGCTAGAATAGTAGTGAGATAGAGAAAAGTATAGAGATTGCTCAAGTCAAGTTATGAAAAATAATTCTTGAATGATGGAAATGAATCAACAATTTCAAAATTTGATCACGCGACCGTATACTGTCAAGCAGTTGATGGTATACGGATGTTGTCCGCATGCTGTTGGTCTTCAACAATTTGATATTATGATTTTTGGCTATTTTAACCATTTTAGAATTAGAATTTGGTCTTCGTCAAAACATGAAAATTGTAAATCTTTGAATTCTCTTTCCAGAAAAATAAAGTAGATTTTCATTAGATTTACGATTTGAGAGATATACCCATTTTACGAAATAGTGTCGGTTTTGAATACTTGAACAGTTTTTATTTATTTTAGCCCTTTTTCACTTTAAATTGGGATTTTACTAAAGCATGAAACTTGAAGATATTTGAATTATATTTCTAGGCATGTTTTGTAAATATCTATTGGGTTTACGAATTAGGAGATATGACCATTTTATCAAACAATTTTCATTGAAATATGTCGTTTAGGTCTCTATTTCTTCGAGACTTATTTTTCTTCAAATTGTATTATGTTTTGACCTTGTAATAGATTTTGTACCTTTAGGAAAACTTGCTTAAATATTAGTCTCCTAATGAGCATAAATTAAACTTTGTTTATGATTCATTTTTCATTATCAAAATATATTTGATCAAAACTTGGGTCAACAATCTCTCCCTTTTTTATGATGACAAAATAAAGATACTAAGTTTAATTTAGCCCCCCCTATGTAAGTGCATATAAAAAATGTACGAGCATATAAAGTAAGGAGTGTTTAAAAAATGCCAATTATTTGTGTACAATAAATTTTAGAGTAATTATTTTTCAGAAATAATTTTTGTATTTTTATCAAATTTCTCCCCCTTTGGTAGCTGCCAATTGCCTAAACCAACTTCCAACTTCACTCTTCAACTTTAAACGTCATTTTACTCATACCAATCACTGGAAATATATATACTAAGCTTATTCTAAAATACTTCCTCATATGTGCCAGCTTCCAACTTCACTCTTCAACTTCAAATGCCATTGTAATCATATAAATCACTCAAAATATATATACTAAGGTTATTATAAAATACTTCCTCATAATAGTAACAATCATAAGGTTACGGCGTCTCATATTAACTCGATAACAATACTAAAACTTCGAACTCATGCTACATTCTATACTAATGTAACATTTCTTCTTGCTTCAATACTTTTATAACACTTCTTATATTTCTACAACGATGCAATAATAATATTATACACTTCGATAATATTATTATAAATGCAAAAAATTCACTCGAAATTTGTGAGACATTACTCTTAGCCTATGCCAAATAGAAAAATACCAAAAGTACCCAATCATCTTACGATACTTTACAGTTGCCTCCCTACCTACAAAACAAGGTATAAAAGAGGAAATGCATCGAAAAATATACAGTTAGACAATTAGTTCTACGATAAAAAATAGAATGCACTATATGAATGGCATGAATACATGCAACAACATATAAGGAATGTATATCATGAATGCTATGAATCATGAATTCAACGCACGCCAACGCTACAACACATGCTACGCAACTATGCCAATGCACAACACCTAGAAATTTTGAACTATTATCACAATACATTTTATAAAAGGTGATACGATCTGCCACTACTCATGTGGCATGACTAAGTTTTCATTGATCCACCATTATGCAAGTGATGCGATCAATGGGTGATCCCATATCCGATTTCCCAACTTTCATTGTAAGGTTATAGGACTTATTTCTAAATTTTAAGCATTTTATAAGTTTTATAAAGTTGCTTTGATCTTCCTTTTTGCATTTGACGCAACCAAGCCTTTATTGACCCGCCATTTTGCATGTGACACGACAATGGATAATCCTAGATTTTGTTTCCCAACTTTTACAGCAAGGTTGTTTGACCTCATTGCTTTCTAAGCATTTTATAAATTTGATACCTTTTGTCCCAACTTTTTAAATCAACGCCTTCTTAAACCAACTCCTTTTCTTACAAAATTCTACTTCTATAAAAATAAGTTTATGCCACATTACATGAATGCAATGCTAGGCATTGAACATGATATTGAACTATTCATTTAACATAAGTATAAACTGTGAATAAATATGTTATTCAACTACGCAATGAACATGTTATTGAGCTACTCCATGAATATGATATGAAACTACTCATTAACATGAATATAAAATATGCTAAACATGTTAATAAGCTACACATAAAACATGTTATTTAGGCTAAAAACATGCTAATCAACGCAGCATGTTAATCATGTTAATCAACTCTATAATTACAAATACATCTCTACTTACAAACTACGCATAAGTACCAAACAACTACGCCTACAACTATACATACAACGCATACAACTACGCCTATAACCATGCATACAACTATGCTTACAACTACATATACAATGTATGTAAACATATTAAATAAGCTACACTAGTCATGCCATCTATGCCATACAATTGCACCTACGCAACATATCAATCACATCAACATACAGTCGAAGTCATTGTCAAGCTCTGAATCCCCATAAACTCAAAGACGTGGACTGAAAGAAAAGAACATAGAAAAATAACCAAACCACATCTCGGCATCCTGCCATAATACATATAAGTACAATATAAATATCTAATACATTGTAATAATCTAAGAAACAACACCATGCTGCAAATACATAATGCAACCCACCAAGCTACGAGTTTGTGCAAAATAAAAATAAAGTTTGTACTAAACCTCATGTCCAAACTCTGAACACCACCAGTTTGAAGCCAACTCCACTCTAACACTGAATATTCACCAAAGTTATGCTTGCTCTTCTAGCAAGCCAGAACTACGCTCTAACCCTACATTACCACATGAGTACATATACAAAAGGAAAATATGTATGGGTTAAATTCTAGACCAAATAAGCTACATGAATGCTCATGTAAAAAACCGAAACCCCCATGCTCCCATCTCTAACGTATGCTCATAAATTCTAAATAATATTAAGGCATGTTCATAACATATGATAAATCCTAGAAGTTCTCCCGAGCCATACCCCATACGATGGTGAAATATAACATATATCAGTACTATAAGTAATACAATATCTGAATGTAATAAATACTACCTAGTACTAAGTATACCAACTACTACCAAATCCCAGAGTACGTCATTGTGCTATGCCATCATCACCATCACTCTATGTTGTCACCTTGAACCATCGTCTATGCCTATGCCATCACTAATGTCAACGCCTATACATACCCCATCGAATAATTAAGTAGAACCACGAATATATCTCATGCCTCCGACTATAAGTACGTCATATCTTATGGGTACATTGGGCCTCATCGCATATCATATTGCATAGGCACATCGACCACCACATCTCATATTACATAGGCACATCGGGGGCCTCTATGCATATCTCATCACATAGGCACATCGGGCTTCTATGCATCACACTACATAAGCATATCGGCCTCTATGCATCACATCGAATAGGCAGATTGGACCTCCATACATCATATTACATAAACACATCGGGCCTCCATGCATCATACCACATTCCACGCCCTTGGCAACTCATGCCTCTAGGTTTATCAAGGGCAACTTATGCCACCGGGTTTAACGAAGGCAACTCATACCATCGGTCTATCTTAACTCAAAGCTATCAGACGCTGGTAATATATTGCCGCACATCCCAGTTGGGTCCTGAGCTATCAAGCCCTCATAAGAGCTACTACGTATGAAGCCGGCATATATAGATGTGACGTCGATTATAGGTCCGACTCAGAGCTGTCAGGTTGCTCAACCCAAAGGGTATACATCCTCTGACTCGTATATATATATATATATATATCTTTTATACGTGTAGACCACTACTTGTGCCCATATATCTGTCATACATATATGTATAATTGCTCATATATATATATATCAACATTCAAAGCCAGTACCACTACAACTTTGTCATTATATATTTATCTGCTATGGATACGCCACTGCTATCACAGTCACCACAG